>PVJO010029077.1:0-17277 GCA_004026905.1 Hystrix cristata | reverse complement strand
CTTCACCAGCCATTTGTCACTGTGTCTGGACATGGCTTCTCCTCTGTGCCGGTATCTCGTGCTGTCCATTCCTCTTCCTATAAGGACACCCCTTAGATTATGGTCCCACCCTTACAGTCTCATTTAACCATAATTATCTCTTTAAAGGCTTTTTTATAAAATCGGTCCTATTTTATGGTACTGGAGGTTAGCGCTTCAACATACAAATTAGAGGGAAGGGTGTAAAGACCCCATTCCATCTGTTACACATGGTAATCATGTGACAGCTATGATGGACAGCTATCCCGAGGACAACTAAGTGAACACGAATCTGATGGAATAATGATTCTCAGAAGAGGCAAATTTCGAGCTAGTGAAACTTGAGCGAACTATACTGGACATTAAGGAGAGGAAAAGGTCTGCCTGTGAGAGTACACCGTGGTCAGGGGGTAAGGGGCGGACCAGTGTGCACCGGGCGCAGGTCGCAGAGAAGGCCGGGCAGCACGTGAAGGGAACTTTGATGACCGGTGTCTTCTAGGCCCTTCCCACTCTTCCTTCTCCAGTGCACTGAAGGGATCTTATTCATCTCTCAAATTTGTTCCTTCTTCTGTCAAAAAAGAGAACCTCTTCAAGCTTCATTAAACACGATCTTTCATAATTTAGATTTAAAATCGTAGCTTCCTGTCTTAAAATCTCTCAACGTCTTTTTGTAACACTTAGAATGATACACTTTAACATGTCTCCAAAGCCTTGCACATCCAGTGGGGGCAATGCATGATCCGCGTGCCACAGCGGGCTGTTTGTCATCATCGGAAGCTCTGAAAATTTCGCCACCACTGAAGACCTTTCTTATCTTTCGCT
Organism: Hystrix cristata; assembly: GCA_004026905.1. NCBI lineage: Eukaryota > Metazoa > Chordata > Mammalia > Rodentia > Hystricidae > Hystrix > Hystrix cristata. The sequence goes on along the minus strand of PVJO010029077.1, from coordinate 16,437 downwards.
CCTCTTTCTGCAGCCACACCGAACTTTTAGCAGTCTCCTCCAGCTGCTCCGTTCCTCCTCTGGCCCAGAGGCTTTCCCAGGCTCTGTTTCCTTTGCGGGGAATGCCTGGCCCTCTGCATTGTGTGAAGTTAACCCTGACTCATCTTGAGATCAGCTCACATCTCCTTTTTGGAGAGGTCGTTACTCACCCTCCGAACTGTATCAAAGGCACCAATTATTTTTTTTTGTGGGCTTTCTTGTAAGGGTAAACAGAGTGGGAAAATTTTATCTCTATTATAATTTGTTGTACTTTCTCATTTTTCTGAGTATAGGAAAGTGACATGAAATAACACAAGAAGCCCCCAAATGCCAGGAAATACTCTTCCTTAGTAAGGGGAGAATCTATTCTGTGATCCTGTTGATAGAGACTAACTCAAGATGTCTTGTGAATACCTGACTCAACAGAGGCTGTGGGGTGACATTGTGCTTCCTTTCCATGCACAGCCTTCATGGACACAGTGGAGGCCATAGCTAGGCAACAACTATTGCTATAAAGTAAAAAACTAATTAATTAAAGATCTTTGATGTCAGGAGACCAGGCTTATTATTTCGTGATGAAACTTGTAACAGAGAAGCATTTTCCCCATATCTTCAATGACTTTCAGGCTGTCCAGTAAAGAACAAGGGTCTTTGTTAGACAAACTTTTTCCCTCACCATTGATGAGAGAACATATGCAGGACTGACCTCTACACTACAGATACAAACACCCTGTTTGTAATTGGCTTGGCACACAGAGCAAGCACCTCATCAGAAGAATGGGTCTAAGCCTGGGAACAAAGATGAATTTTTCATGACTTCCTGGGTGGGTGCTTGGATCCCATCTGTGAAAACTCAGGTTGCTAAAGACACCAGAGCAGTTATATCTCTGCACTCCTGAATGTGGTTCCCACAAAGGGAAAGATGTGATTGATAGACATGCTCTTAGGAATGAGGAATGTAGTGGAATATTACCTGACTAGTTACTATATTTCTGATAATTACTTGAAGATCAAAGGAGATTTGAGGAATTGTTCAATGTACATGAGTGTTCAGTTCTGCAAGATGAGTAAGTTCTAGAAGATGTTGTGCTTATAGTGATGCTATAGTCCACGCTTAAAAATTTGTTGGGGGAGGGTCTGATATGAAGTGTTCTTCAACACACATACATGCACACATGCAAATACACATGTGCATACTGAAGGAGACTTAAATCAACTTTTCTCCTAGCTTTGTCTCATTGTGATTTCTTACTGTACATAAATATAAGATATTGTGCTATTTCTTCCAACTGCTGTCGATGGCTTAAATATACAGCTGCTAAATATTCCCCTCTGGTGTATTTTTGTAGAAAGGATTTTCAACCCAGGCATCATACAATGTAATTACAAGAGTTTAAATTAATCCATAATTATGTGTGATGTTATTATAAGCATGTACACTTACTGATTTTGTTTTTATTACAATACAGAAGTTATATTATGCAGTGTCGATATAATTTTGCTTTTTTACCATGTCAGATAATCATATTTCTTGCAGAAAAAATTAAAAATTGAAATATAAGTGGAAAATTGCCAGGACATTCTGAAAATAATATTTTTTCTTCTCAAGTCTCTTCAGCTCCACAAAAATAGCAATATGGCTAAATTTGTATTATTCCTAACTGCAAAGCAGAAGGGAAGGACTTTTTCTATTTAGTATCTTAATACCACATAGTTTATATTGATAATTGGTTATTTCAAGCTGCATTCTATTTTTGTCTTTTAAAATAGTCATTTTCTGGCTGGGGATTTAGCTCAAGTGGTAGAGCACTAAATGCAAGGCCCTGAGTTCGATCCCCAGTGCCAAAAAAACAACAACAAAAAAAAAACAACAAAAAAAGAAAGTTTCCTAAATTGTTAAAGATGATTCATAACTGGTTGTAAAATTTTTATTATATTTCCTCGAAGACTTTACTTAGGTTTACTAAGACTTACTTTAGGTTTAAAGAAACAAACCAAGGAATTTATCTCAATTTACATTCAATCCTGTAAAAACTCATTGAGCTTACATCTTGTCATATAGATGTGGATGTTGAAATCCAAAGCTTTGCAAGACAAGACTTTTCTTATTTTCTGGTTACAGGTTCTTTTAATCTCAGTTTTTAAAGTAAATTCAAAATTCCATAAGGCTGAATTAGTAGTTTCATTTGTTTTAAGGGAATCCTAAATTGTCTACTCTTCTATTTGAATTGCCTTGAGTGTGAACATTATTTAACATTCATTCCTGAAGAATGGAAACTGTAAGAATCTGACGAAAGTGATGGTTGAAGGCAGCACTCATTGGTGGCCCTGGCGGCCGGATAGAAGTGTATACAAGTGGTCACCATGTAGGAGAGCTGCCTTGTTGAAGTTCTCCTGAAAATTAGACTTTCTTTACGGGGCTTGATAGGTAGCTGTTCTCAAATAGTGAGTAAACCATTAGCTAGGGTCATTTTTAGCCTTACAAAGGTTAATGCTGTTATCAAACCACTCCCAGATCTTAATGTCACTCCACAGCTCTGTAGAATTTTTAATGCCCAAATATTGTAGTCAGAGAGAAATTGTAAAACAATAAGTTTTCACATTAGCAAAACATATATTCATGTTGTAGAAAAATATTTTATAGCAATAGTGGAAATACCTGATTTCTATTTTAAGGAGAAAACAGAAATATAGTTACATCTACTTTAATTATACTCATAAAGTTTTGCAAATATTGTTTAGTTTACATAAAGCTGTATGCAAAATTAGATTAATTCAAGATGTGATACCTATCCTATTATAACGATCAAAATATGACTCAATTTATATTATTTTTAACAGCATTATGGGCAAGAATTCTACAACCTACAATCTGTTCCTCTGTCTACTATTGTAAAGAATCATCTGGATACATTGCTAAACTAATTTCAAATCATTGTCATTTTTAAGATGCTGATGAGGTGAAATAACATAGAATTATGCTATTTCTTCACTTCATTTGAATTCATTTCCAGACTTGAACTTTTTTATTTATTTATTTTTTTACTTCTTGGGCACCTATTGTTATGTTTTACAATAGACCTATTTAAAATTAGAGCAACATAAATTATAGATGAAAAAAACAAAAAAACACAAGGTCAGTAGCTCTTACAAGTGAAAATACTATTTATATTATGTCGGAAAAGTTTTAATTTGCTTCATGATTAACATTAATCTCTTTAAAATGAATTTATTTTAATTTTTAACATATTCCTCTATTGTTCGCAGGAAAAGGACATTTTGTTAACATTTTTATTTTCTTACTTACAAACTTAGTATAGCACCTGGCATTTTTTATTACAATAATGATGAATCCAGTGCTGCTAAAGCTTGTCTGGTTGGATCCATTATGATCCTGGCTCTCAGTCCTCAGTCCAATGACTTTTTAGTAGAAAAGTCTACTAAAAATATTTAAAAGTAGAGGGCAAAAGACACAGTTCATATCTAATAATCCAGAACTCAGATCGTAAAACAGATTTTGTGTAAGTACCTTATGAATTTGCCATCCGTCTGTACCACATGCCTCATGTGTCCCTCAGCCTTGACGGTTGCCCCTGCTTCCTACAGGGAAGACAGCGTTGCCAGGCGGAAGCCCGGAGGCTGGGCCTTCTTTCACAGCTAGAGCTCTCATCCCACTAAAATCACGTGAGGAGCTATTTAAAAAGTGCAAATTCCTGGGCTTCCAGTTCCATCTCAGTCAGATTGTCTAGAAATGAGGCATAGATAGCAATGTTTTTTAAAGCTCTACAAATGACTGTCAGAGCCACGTTTGAGGGCTGCTGTTCTAAACATAGCAGGTTCCAAGACAGTTGGGTTTCAGGTTTGGGGATGAAAATCACACATAAGTCACAGAGACTGAGGGTGACTTTTGCCTGGCTCTCGGGGTGTGAGTGGAGGGGAATCATAAAACATGTGAACCTCTTTCTATAATCTGCACTGCATCATGTTGTTGTATCTATTTTCTAACAGATCTCACTACCTTAATTACTATTGTTTTATAATGTTCTGATATCTGGTAGGATAATTATTTCTAGTAGGTTTTCTTATTTAAAGCTGATTTACTGTAGTATTAGTATAGCTATACATTCCTTTTATTTAGTGTTTGAGTGATAGAGATTTATTTTCAACCTTTATGGCTTTGTATATAGAGCATGCCACTTTTAAATATCATAAATATGTATATATGTTTATATTAGTAAATGTAGCAATTAGCAATTTACTTATTAGCTCAAGCCTGAAATCTGGAGATCATATTTGTCTTGTTCATTTGTGCCAACCCTTTACTATTACTCAATCATGTTAAATATCTCCTTAATCTGCCTACATCTCTAAACCTTTGACTACTATCATTCCCAAGCCCACTATCATCTTCTGCCTGGACTACTTCAACACCTTCTAAGGGGTTTTCTAGCATGCGCGTGCACCTCCCTAACATCCATCTTACAGCTATTACATGTACAAAATACAAATTGGATTAGGGCTTGCCCTTTCTTAAAACTTTTTATTTGCCTTTAGTTGAAATCCCATCTTGTCCTTTCAAAGTTCTCCTTGATGAGACCTCCATCCAAGTCTCCAGTGTCATCTCCTGAAATCCAATGCTCATCTCCGTTTGCTCCAGATATCCTGTGCTTTTTCCACTTCATTTGCAGTAGAAGCTATTGCTCATCTCTGCTACTTCGAGCATTGTTCGCTCAGCCAAGTATATTCTTACCTATTGTTTTACCTGACAAACATCATACTTAATGTCTTTTCTCCATGTGGCCTTCTTGGGTCCCCCGAAGTAGGGTATCTTGACTTACGTTACCACAGTTATCTTTTGAGGTATTTGTTAACACATCTTAATTTGTTTTGTATATAATTTCCCTTGAGGATTTATTTCTTGTGGCAATTCTTTCACGAAGGTAAATACGCTGAGGCTGAAGACACACCATCCTTCTATTTATTGACATTCTTATATAATGGAAATTTCGGTTTTAAAAAAAGAACATCATCTATTCAAAATTTGAAAATTTTCTTTCTGCAGAGATGGCTTAACCATGCAGTTTCACACCTTCAAGATTCATCTTTAATTCCTCTTCTGGAAACACTTATTAAGTAATCTATCAGAATGTGTAGTGAAATTAAATTCTTCTCCTCTGATTTTGTCGGTGCAAAGATAAACTTTAATGTTAATGGGATTGTGAAGAGAAGTGGCTGGACCTCATAATCCATTAATGGAGTGAGAGATAGTTGGCATATTTTCCTTCAGAATCTCTCATTAATAACTCTGGAATTTACTTCCTGTGGAATTTAAGTTTTTCGATTTACATAGTTATTTTTCATAACCTCTACCTATGATAAACCTTATATATTTTCTTAAAACAAATGTATTCTGTATCCTGATACAAAGCTTTGTTGCACTTTGTGTGCAAAATAACTTTGAACTGAGAACTTCATGTAAAAAAGTGCAGTGTATAAAATAGCCAGTAATGCTCACTTAATGACACCTGTGTGTGTGTGTGTGTGTGTGTTTGTTGGGGGGGCATATGTAGTCCCTGAAACACAGCTATAAAGACCCTACAGTTATGGCTTTATCTATAAAAGATTTAGCTGTCATGTAGCCAGGGATGGTTAATTTCAGGCCTAGATGTCATCAGTGACCTCCCCCATGACTAAGGTGGAGGGTTCTGATATGTCACATTCTTAAGATCACATAGCCTCTGATTAATTCTGCAACATGTACCACCTGCAGCTGCTTTCTTCCGTTTGAAGTAGATCAATAAAGTAAAAATCCATTTGTTATCAAACCCTTATATATTACACTAGACAAAACAATGGCACCCTATTGTTAATTTAGTTGCACACAATCATACATGCTGGAAGACAGCAGATTTGTGATAGAAATCTCATTGCCTTTAGTTCTGCTACAGTGAATCTTCCCTCTCCTTTGCCCTTGGGAAGATTATTTTCAAATGCTTTGTTTTAGGCAGACAGGGCAATTTTCTCTGTAAAACATTATTTTATATCCATCTTTCAAGTGTTCATGTTTATACACACACCTTGAACATTGATGGTATCGATGGTATTGGCCAACTCATGAAAAACTTTTTCAAAGCAATGAGAAGTTTTTGTTTTTTTTTCCATTTTGTGAGACACACACACACATTCATTTTAGTACATTCTGGGCAGTGCTTTTTAAGGAATTAGAACTTCTGTAGTTTGATGTCATTACTAAATGATGATCAAGAAAAGTACATTAAAAATTATAACGTAATCCCTTTCATCCTCATGTGTTGATTTTTCCTGAATCAGAAATCCTGCTTAATAAATGTGTCTTCCAGGATCAATTTGCCGGATTTGATTTGAATTCAATAATAGGGAGAAGCATGTGACATTAGGGTCAGAAGTAGGAAAGAGGCTGAAATTTTCGTGGAAAGCTTTGTTCTTGTGAAGATCAAAATATGAAGACATTGGAAGCTTTTCATTTTATAAAATGATTCTAAGCCAAAACAATACATTTTCTGTTTCATTTCCTAAAGTCTTTGGCAGAAATGTAAAGACCTACAGTTCTCGCTGAACTTTACCTTGATCTTTAAATGTAATATCCTAATGTGAATAATCTTTGGTACATAAATATGTTGACAGTTTAATGCTCTGACATTCTATTCTCATTGTCTGAAATTTTATTTTCCTTTTTTTTTCCACTGATGCCTGAGCATAAGTGCAAGCACAGCCTTAGAAAGACATTATTCAAAACCCACAAAGGGCTATTTTGCATTAGGGAATTAAAAGCTATTCACTTTAGAAAATAGGGAACTTTGATTTTAAAATGATTTTCCCAAAGTCCCCTTCACAGTTAAGAGAAGGATTTCTGTAAGGACTGTTTGGCAAATTGACACAGATGATCTACAAAATCACCAGCTATTTGCTAGCACATTTAGTAATATAAGAGTTTAGTACAAAGTTTATTTAAACTTATACAAGGAATGAAAGATGTAGATTTTGAGAATTCACAAAGGAACAGAACAACATTAATGATTTGATGGATAGCTTGACTATCAACTCTTGAAATAATTATGTTTTGTAAATGGAATTCATAAAGAACTCATCAGTAATTCATAAAGAACTCATGATGTAGTTATGCATACAGAAAAGCTAATACAATGAACTTTGATATAGAAGCATTCTTCTGCAGCGCTATTCAAAAAACACTATACTGTTAAAAATTATAATAAATGTATTACACAATCATTATAACCTTTTTCTAAAGCTGTTCTTTGCAGTCATGCATTTCATATATTTAGTTCCCTGGATTTATTTGCAGTCAAATAATTTTTTAAAGATTTTTATGAATTCTCAAATTGTTCTCTAAAGCATATAATTACATTTATTATAAAAAAGCCATACAATTAAATTATCTTAGGATAGGAGTATGGAAAATAGTCCAAATTTTTCAGGAAGAATACTTGAGGAAACTGTACAGTGAACTTAAGGCCTTTACTTTTTCCAGACCCACAACTAGGAAATTTGAAACAATTCCCACATCTTTCTTATGTAACCAGACATTGTCGTCTTGAAGGCCGTATGGAGTCAGGAAGGCTGGAGGAATTGCTCCTGGAGCTTCCCTTACTTACCAAACCATCTCTTTGGGCCTAGTTTTTGAAGTTGATGGGGGACTACATTCATTATTTTTCACAATTAAAAAATTAACAGATTATGACTAGTTAGGAGATAAATGCATCGATGCTTAGTAAATCTGTTTCATCTGCAACCTCAGAGTTATTATTTTATAAATAATCTGGAAATTATTTATTGAATAGGATATAATTAGTTTACGGTACTTCTAAAAGGAGACGTGCTGTATGTTTTGTGATATTTATTATGTTAGGATATACGTAAAACAGAGGTTGGCGCTGTGTTTGTGCCATAGAAGGAAAAATTGGCTTGAGACTCAGACATACTTGGGATTGTATTCTTGTCTCATCACTTACTAATTACAAAATCTCGTGTGACCTACCTATTTTTTCTAAATGTGTGTTTTTATTTCTGAAATTAGGATCGATACTGTATGTAAGAAATTGTTTATATAGATTTATGATAACCTGGTACTTCATTATCTTTTTAGAGAAGGCATTAAGATAATTCCTGTTGCCATTGCTATTAGTAATATCATAAAATCATGCTGAATCATCAAATTAGTCCATTTTCATGTATTACCTCTATGATAGAATTTACATAGTTCTGTAGGACTGATTTCCAAATAGGAAAATGAAGAAATAGCCAAGAGTGGAGTCTAGAAAGGTAGTAGTCCTGAAATTTTGACTTACAGTAGAAAGAAATCGAATGCTATCCAGATGTATAGTTTACATTATAATATTAACAAATAAAAATATATACACCTCTACAAATATTACTGAAGTATATGAAAAGCAGTAATGTCTATTTTGTATAAATTCTTTGTGAAGAGAAAATGATGCATTCAGACATAATATGGAAATCAAAAGCCAATATTATTCACAAGGGCAAAACGTTTGAATTCCAAGTAATAAGGATCAAGAAATGTGATTGTTATTTCTACTGTCATTTGACATTGTTTCAAAATTACTATACCAAACAATTAGTTCATAGACTAAGATAAGAATTATAATTACTGAAAGCAAAAGTTTAATTTCTTGATGGTATGATTTGTACTTGTTACCCTAAAAGAGTAAATAGACAAATATATAAGAAACAAAAAAATTATTCAAGAGAAGAGGTGTGTAATTTCTGTTAAAACTTATAATCAATAACTTCTATTGTAAATATCATAGCACTGTAATTAAAACATAAAATTTGTTATTAAAACAAATTTGCAATAGCAACATGTATACCATAAGATCCACAAATGAAAACAATGATATATTCAAACACATAAAATTTTAACCTTTCTCCTGTCAAAAGCACCATTAACTAAATAAAGACAACAGTGAAATGTCAGTGGAGGAACATTTCTTTCTTTCTATTATGAAAATGATAAGTAGTCAAAAAGAAAAAGATGAAAAGATGAAAGAGATTATTGAGAAGACCCAGGGAAAAAGTAATCAAGATCGAAGTCTTAATTTGCTAAACCAAAGTCAAAATTAAATACATACATATCAAGACAATATCACTGGAGCATTTATACTTGTAAGATTGACATCATTTTCCTTTTAAGTAGTAGTACTCAAAGATGGCTAAAGAGTAGAAAAATTGGGAGGAAAATTTTCCAGTGTCCACCATAAGTTTGTATATACAAGTCTGATCTGATAATCCTAAATCTAGCAGTTTAATTTAGGGATATACACAAGTGAATAGCTAGGAACAGACAAACATTCAATAAGGCTCATATGGGAGGGTTGGTAAGAGAGTGGGCTCTGGATCCAGAAGGCATGAAAAATGCAATCCTAGTTGTTCGACATAAGCTAAACTATTTGACATCTCTACAGCTGTTTCCTCATCCCTAAGATGAGAAAAACAATCATATGCACCACATATGTTTGCTGTGAGATTGAAAAAGGTATCGCACAAAATTGACTTAGTAGGAAACCAAACAGATAAATTATATTTGACTCTTCAGAAGAAACTGCCAAGAGAGTACTAGGTGAGGCCACAAAATTTGAGGGAATAAAAAACTGATATAGCAATCAGCAAGAAAAAGACGCCCTACTCAGGATTGGGCAAGTCTTGGTGTGGACACCTGTCTGTGGATCGGGGTGAACCATCTTTGCCTCTCTGCGTTGCCCTCTGAAGTCAGGGGCTGACTCGTGTGATTACACAGTAAGACCCTCATGACCTCTTTCCTCCTATCATTTTGGCTAAGGAAGAACTGAAGATAATGGGAGGGAGAAGGAGTGTTTGTTTCTCTGATTTTCTCGCTGGGAAGTTACTTTGGAAGGTCACTACATTTTTCAACGTTGCCAAAAGTACATACTTCCTTTTCTGGAACTCTGGATAGTGAAACTTTTTGATATTTTTCTCAACTTAATTCTTCCATATTGATGTGATATTTAGGGATTTTTTTTTTTCGGGCTGAACTACAAAGGCACTAAATCTTTAATTGGCCCTTCTGCTACTCAAAAAGCTAAGACTTTTGTTGCAATAATCACACATATTTAAATTTTTAAGCTTTGTAACTAATTCTTTTCATAATTTTGCTTCTGTATTATAACACTACACATCATGAATGTACTCCTTTTACTTTGTGCATGTTTTAAGAATGTCTACCTTACATTATTGTTATGTTTATTCTTTCAAGTCTTTTTCTTTAGGTGTATGTTCTGGATTTGTTTGTTCCGTGTCAGTGTCTTGGCTTTCCTAAACACATTGATGATTCTTGATTATGACCCTGTATTCCATCCCAAAATTCCTGAGAATGCAAGAAAAGATTACTGTGGTGCCTTCTGTTTGCTTTCTGCTTTCAGATACTACAATCGCTCATCAACAGGATTCTCCCTCTGGCTTACAAGCATGGCTATAAATTTATCAGTTAAAAGTGTAAACTTTCTATATTCACCAGAAGTTTCTAACTTTAAAAGTTTTTCCAACCCAAGTGTCTGGGAGATATTTCAGTTCTCATTTTATTATTTTGCATATGATTGGGTTTGACTATTGTTATTTAATGTTTTTCTCTGAAGTTTCATCTGATTTGTGTATGTGTTCTGTACTATTTTTGATTGTTTGAGTTTACTGAGATATCACTTGTGGATTAAATAAAATTAAAAAAATATATAAAATAAATACAATTATTAATAAATTATTTAAAATATTTCAAAAGAAATCTTTCCTGGTATGATAGAATATCTGAATAACTAATTTTAAATTCTCACACAAAGAAATATCATTTTCTAATCAGACAGACAATACAGAGAATCAATTCTATATATTTTAGAAGTACAGCATTCTTTTTTTTGTGGCTTTCTTATGATGACTGGTAACCTTCATAATCCTGACCTCAAAGGTATTTGTGAAACTAATCTCTAAAAGAAAGACCTGAATAAGAAGAAAATTTCTCAAATGCCAATTTATTAATATTGCTAAAATATCACTGGAATAAATAATATACGTCCCTGTTAATTTTGATATAAGTAATGCTTTTCAGAGAAATTAAAACAACAGTCCCCCTAACGTCAAACTTTTTTGTGCTACATAGATGCTAACAGTAAGTTGGTTCTAAGCATACTAAAATTATACATTATTCGGAACACACGCCTCTGTAGTAAGCTTTGTTTCATGACATGTTTATTTGAATATATTACTTATTAACTTAAAATAGATTTTGCTATGAAATCTTTAGGAAGTGATATTGTTATTTTCTTAATTTTTTGGATAGCATCTAAAAGACCATTCACACGTGTACTTCTTTATGGTATATATTCCATCACTAGTTAAACCACAAGCATTAAAAAAAATCTTACCAGTACTATCAAATCTTTTTGCTTCTGGTCTAAATTTGAAGAGAATTTTTGTGAGACTCTGTAGAAAGAAGGAAATACAATGAAGAAATCAATGGAGAGGTTCAGTTTAGATGGAAATACAAGAACATTTGGTACTTCACTCCTTATTTTAAATTCTTTGTGGAAAATATACATGTAGGCTACCTATAAAGCAATCCTTTGGGGCATTATGAAATGGCTTTCAGAGGTCAGCAGAGAAAGTTATAATAGTAAAGTTGTTAAAATTCTAACTGGGTAAACCATTTGGAAATAGAGACTATATTTTGAGTATGTAATAATTTTTCAAAATAATGGGCAGGAGACCTAATGAGACATTTCCATTCTCATAGTCTTTGAACCCTGCAGTTTCATTGCACAAGGCAAAGTTGTTTTTCAGTGGAAGGTGTGTGGCAAAATCCTGTACACTGCTTTGAAACTCAAGGGCTAGTGTTCTAGCCCACCGGGTAATGGCGTGTAAAGGCAATTGAAAGCATAATAAAATTGGGCTTCTGTGTATAATGGAGGCAAAATATAATTTTATTGTCCATTCTAAATTGTGTATTGCTTAGAGATGGACCCATGTACTGCCCATTTAGTAAAACTTAATTTCTTTCTGGGATTAGTAATTGTTTCATTGATCAATGTCTATCTTTATAAGGGTCGTGAATAAAAATAACAAAATGCTAAATCTTAACTGGTGTGAGCAAAATTTGGTTGAAGGCAATAGTTAGTCTTTTTCAGAAATTTCACTTTTAAAACAATTTATCAATTCTAAATAGTAGGGAATTTTACCTTTATTTAATTCCTACACGAACTGTAATTTAAATCTTAAATTTATTCCTATAGAAGGACCTTTATGAATCTATTTTGGGTCATTTTTCATTGAGCAATGTTGTACTATACTGTGTTTCAGTGTTCAGAATCTTGTTCAGTTATCTATTAAGGTGTTTTTATTACCAATTTTTTATGTCACATATAAATTTTTTCATCCCACAACTCTTTCACAAATAAGAATTTTTCAGTAAGAACAGTACAATAAAATTCTAATACTAACATCCATATTAAACTTTCTTTTATACTTTGCTTAACTTTTATTGACTTACCATTTCCTCTCTACACACACATACACACATCTTTAAATATAGCCATATATTTTTCTCAAACTACTTGCAAGTAAATTAGAATACACAGTGCACTTTTTCCACTACTTCAGTATGATTTTCTGGCAAGAAGGATATTCTCTCATGTAGTCAAAGTATAAATTTCAACTAAGAAAAATTATATAGATATAATATTATCTAATCTATATTCCATATTCACATTTTGTCATGTCAGTGTACTTAGTTTCCAAGTGTAGAATCCAGTCCGGGATCAAGCTTTGCATTTAGTTGTTACGCCTCTTAAATATCCTTTAATGAAGCCATTATTTGTCTTTTTTGTTTGTTTGTTTGTTTTTGAGGCAGAGTCTCACTATGTAGCCCAGGCTGGCATGGAACTCGCAGCGATCCTCCTGCTTCAGACTCCCAAATGCTGGGATTACAGGCGTGTGCCACCTGGCCCAGCCTATTTGTCATTTTGACAGACATTTTAGAGTTCAGTCCAGGATGTCCCTCGTTTTTGGTTTATCTGTATTTCTGTATAATTAGATTCAAACCATAGTCTTTTGGCAAAAATTTCACCTAATTGATATGCTTCCATTCTCAATGGTCCCATTAAAACATACAGTGTCAGTTTAATTCTAGTATTAGTAATGTTAACATTGGTTACTTGATCAAGGTCTTTTAAAACTTAATTTGTAACTATTCTGATGTTCTACATAAGTATTTATTACTCACTGAAGTTTTACCCAGTGTTTATAGTATCTATTAATACTTCTTCTGACTCCAGAACTGTATTTATAACCTGGCATTGTACTTAAGCAGTCTTAGGTATTCCTTATGTATTCTCTCTCCATCCTCTTTATCACGTATATGTTTTGAGAATATTTTCTCTAAGTCTGTATCTTGCCCATTCATGTCCTTAAGTAAGTGTTGTTTTGCCAATTTTAAAAAAGTTGATTATATTTTATACATTAAAGTATTTTTAATAGTACTTTGGATGATCCGAAAGTTTTTGGTCTTTCTCCCCCCAGAATTATATGTTGAAATTCTAACCTCCAAAGTGATAGATAAAATCAGGGATTTGGGAAAATGATTAGATGATTGAGTTGAATGACTTCATTAAAGAGACCCCAGAGAGCTAACTTAATCCTCCCCATATATGAGATTTCCCAGCTTCCTGAATTATAAGAAACAGAGTTCCGTTGGCAAGTCACCCAGTTTCTCCCGCGTAGGAGCAGCCTAAGCAGACTGACACTATTACTTTCTGTTTCTTTACCCTCCCAGCGGTAGCAAAGATATTCGTCAGTGTGTTCTGTGGAAAACTTTATACTTTCAGTTTTTGTCTGTATTTCTATGTTTCTAATGAGGCTGCTTTTTTCAGGGCTGTGAGGCAGGGCTCAAGTTTTTTTTTTTTTTTTTTCTTTTTTGAACGGGGATTATAGTTCTAGAACTATTGAAAAGACTTTCACCATTGATTTATGCTAATGACTGCTGAAAACTGATCTCTAGGGATGATCTGTTTCTCGACCCATTTTTCTGTTCAATTGTTCTTGGCGATCCTCATGCGGGTGCCATATATTCTTAGTCACTGCAGTATTATGACGAGGTTTTTAATTTGGTGGCCTTTGACTTTGTTCTTTTCAAGTCTGTGAACATTCCAAGTCCTTCGAATTTCCAAACACATAAACTTTAAGTTCAGTTTGCTCATTTCTACTAAGAAAGTCTGCTGGAACTTTGACTGAGAGTAATGAATTCTCCTCAGTGCATTTGGGCACATTTTATGTCTTCCAGTACAACAGTATAGTAAACCATTTATTTAAGTTTCTTAATTGTATTCATAAATACTTTGTACTTTTTACTGCAGAAGTCTTCTACATATTTTTATAATTGGTTTATAAAAATTTTAAACCATTTTTAACACTACTGTAAATTTATTCTTTTTGAGATTTCATTTTCCATGGTTTGCTGTTGCTGCTATATGGAAATATAATTGATTTATACACTGACCATGTGTTCTCTGATTTTGTTAAATTCATTTAGCTGTTGTGGTAATTACTTCATTTATTACTTAGGAGTTTAAACATAAGCTATAATATTTTTAGTATTTATGTCTAAAGTCTGTGTCTTTACTCTTTATGTCTTTAGTCTATTTTTTCTACTTGCCTTCTTGCACTGGGTTGAATGAACATCCAGCACAATGCTGAATAGACACAATGTGAATATACACAGTCTTGCCACATTGCCGATTTTTTTTCTTCGCATTGCCGATTTAAAAGTGAAATTTTCAATATTTGATCACTAAGTATGATTCTAGCTGTAGGTTTTCTCTCTCTCTCTCTCGCACTCTCCCCCCGTCCCTCTCTCCCCCCTCCCTTTCTCTCACTCTATCTTTTCTCTATCTTGTCCTGGGAGAGTTTTCTTTCTTTTTGTAAAATCACGAATGAGTTTTGACTTTATCACTCATATTTGGTCCTGCACTTGAGGTGGTAATGTATTTTCCCATTTATTCTACTAATAATGTATATCACATTGATTTTCAAATGTTGATCATCACTTTAATCCTGAAAGAAACCCCACTTGGTCTTATGTGTAAACATCTTATATATTGTAATACAGTGAAAAAACAACACAATAATATTTTTCTTTAAGATCTTGAACTGAGGAGTTAAATAGTTGCATTATAGCTCTTGTTTTATAATAACTGTCATCTCATGATTATTTTAATCACCTCCTTTTTCTCTTTATTATAAGTCACTTGTTTTCTTTTTCTTTGTATGTATTGTTATTTTTGAGGATTTTCTGGGCAGCATAGGTGAGGTTTTGCAGGGAATAATAATTAATTTACCTCTTGGGCCAAGTATACTGGCATGTCCCTACAGTCCCAGCTACTCAGGAGGTTGATGAAGAAGGATCACCAATTTGAGGCCAGGATAAAAATTTAGTGAGACCTTGTCTCAAACTAAAAGAAAAAAAAAAAAAAAAAAAAAAAAAAAAAAAAAAAAAAAAAAAAAAAAAAGCAATAGCTACAAAAACCAGGGTTGGGGCTTTAGCTCAGAGGTAGAGTGCTTGCCTAACATGCAAGAGGCCCTGAGTTTATCTCCAGTACTGGGGGGGGGGGGAATTATAATACCTCTTTTTAAAGTTTTATTTTTATTATTTTTATATTTATGGATTTATTTTTGAGACAAGTCTTGCTATGTTTTCCAGGCTGACCTTGAACTCACCATGTAGACCAGGCAGGCCTCGAACTCAGTAGTGATCCTCCTGCCTCAGTCTCCCAGGGGCTGGGATTACAGGCGTGCGCTGCCATGCACAGCTCAAAACTTTGTTCTTTTAGGCAGTTAAACCACTAGCAGATAATTTTGTCCTGCCTTGTCTGGCTTGGTCTTATTTTCTGTTACAGTGGGCCTGTGCTGTTTTGAATTTAGTCATAGTGGATGCCCTTCCTCTCGGACATGATGTATTTCCTAAGTGGTAGCATGCAACTCTCAACTGACTGAAGTACTACTGTCTTCCTTCTGTAGCTGATCTGCAGACCCAGTATCTCCCCCAGCTGCCTGAGCTCTGCATGCCCAGCGTGGGTGTGTACAGGCGGCCTCCTTCACAGCCCTTTCTGACTCTGCCCCCGTCTTGCCCATCTGTTTTAGGTAAGCTGGCCTGCCACTTCCAGTTACTTTGGCACACCTGGAATGTCTATCTTAGACTCCTCATCTCACCCAGACCCTCTGCTTAGCTTAGGCTCCCCTTCCTTGCCCCTTTGTGGAAAAATGCTCCCAGGTAGAGAGCCGGGGTGACACTGGGACAGTCATAGGGGTCAGTTTGGGGGTGTTTCCCCTCTCTCAAGTTTGACA
>PVJO010029076.1:0-17283 GCA_004026905.1 Hystrix cristata | reverse complement strand
AAAAGAACTAAATAAATAAATGGATTGGAATATAGTAATACAATGAAAGTTACTCGGTAATTTAAAAAAAAAGAATGAACTATTAATACATGCAACAATATGGATGACTCTTAAAAAAGACATCTGGATCACTGCAAGAAGCCAGAGCAAAAAGCCTATGAAGTGTATGATCTCATCTATACAAAAATTCTGTCACTTTGATGATATAAAGCTCAACTTTAAATCAACTGAGATTAGACTGTTAGGAGTAACAGGAGTAAACTTTCTGGGATGCTACATGTTTTGAGCTGTTGTTGCTTCTTTGTTCTTTGTTTTAGTTCTTTGTGACAGGATTTTGCTATCTAGCCCAGACTGGCCTTGAACTTGTAATACCCCAGTTTCAGCTTCCTTAGCATTACAGATGTGCACCACCATCCCCAGCTCAAATGTTTTCACCTTGACTGCAGTCATGTCTATATATTCGTCAAAATTGAAAATGTGCATTTAAAAATGAACACACTGTGGATATACTATTAAATAAAGCTATTTTTTTAAAAAAATAGGTATCTTGATTAAGGTGATGGGTATTTTTATTGTTATACTTACATCAAAACTTAACAAGTTACACTGTAGCACTTTACCTACAATTTGCCATACATCAATTCAACTCTATAAAGTTGTTTTTTAAAAAAAAAGCTAAAAGGAGTCTTGCATAATTGGTTCCCTATTCCAGTTTCCACAAATAAAACACTACAGATAACCCAAGAAAGATGTAAAGAATTTTTTTTTTTTTTTTTTTTTGGTGCTGGGGCTCGAACTCAGGGCCTTGTGCTTGCAAGGCAAGGTAAAGAATTTTAAAAGATTAAAAAAACCCAGTAAATATGGAAAACTACTTGAGCATAATTGAAACTATCAAGCCAACAGGAAATGTCTTTCTAAAGTGTGAAATGTTAAACAGCGTTAGTTAAAATACAGATCCATACAAAAAACTCATTGTGGCAGGAATCTTCTGACCGAAAACTTAGTCCCTATCAACATCCTCTCTCCAGTCAACGTCCAGACAAGAGTGATCATTTGGCACAGTATGACCATTGAAATGTGATAATGGCTTTGGAATTCCTGATACAGTCACTGCTCCTTCCCTGTCCTCATACTTCCAGTTCTGGAGCTACTACAGTATATGCAAATATGAAGGGAAGGCCAAGAAGTGATCATGAAGAAATATATCCTGATAACACTGTACTATCAAGACTGTAACTCTGCTTATTATGTAGGAGAAATTAAGTCTTGTCTTATCAAGCCAGTGCAATCCTTATCTGCCAAATTAACCCTAATATAATTACTGTCATTCAGTTTTAAAGTGAGATACAATTTATACTCCATAAAATTCACCCTTGAAGTATATAATTTGGTAGTTTTTAATATATTCACAAGGTTGTATAATCAATACCACTACCTGATTTCAGAACATTTTCATTATCCTAAAACAATATCCTGTATCTATTAGCAGTAACTCCCCATTCCCATTCCCTTACAGTAAGCTTTCTGTCTCTCTGATTTGTCTATTCTGGTTATTCATGTAAATGGAATCCTATAGTACATATATGAGCTTTTCTGTTTGGCTTCTTCCATTTACTATAATTATTTTCAAGGTTCATCCATGACTCAGCACTTCATTCCTTTTCATGGTTAATATTCCACTCCATAAAAATACTATGTCTGTTTACTCATCATTGATAGGTGAAGAAAAGAGAAATTAAAAAAAAAAAACCAAAAAAAAACAATAGCTTTGATTTTGGAGAAATAGTAATTGCCATGATGTAAACATGCTCCCCAAAAATCCATCTGTTGAAATCTAATACCCAGTGTGAAAGCATTAAAAAGTGGAGCCTTCTGAGAAGTTATTACATCATGAGGACTCTGCCCTCATAAAGCAAACTACTATTTTTACCTTCAATAAGACTGAAAGAAGTTGCCTGGATGCTTCTGCCAAGTAAGGACACAGCAAGAAGACTGTGAAGTAGAGAGCATACCCTCACTAGACACCAGATGTGTTGGTGCTTTAATCTTTTTGTTTCCCAGCCTGAAATACCTGTTGTTTATAAATTCTAAGATATTTTGCTATACAAGATCAAATGGACTGAGACAAAAATCTAAAAAACAAAAATAAGATTAAAATATTCTCAACAGTAGCAGTAAGACTTTGGAATACTTTAGTAAACTGGCACTAACACGAAGTCACTACATATTCTTATTATAAAGTATAAACTTTTAAAAAGTTGAAAATATCAACTATCCTTCATTAATGTACAAGGAGTTTTGTTATATTTTTAAGGAAGAAATAATCAAGTTAGATAGCCAAAGGTGAAAAGATCGGAAACTGCTTCAAATAAGAAAACAGGTTTATCACAGACAATAAACAAATATAGGATTGATGCAGGAATATTTTTTTTAAAAGTACTCGACAAAAAAGATCCCTATATATATGAAAATTTTAAGTAAAACAAGATGAGTCAAGTCAGTGAGAAATAAATGGTTTTTCTTAAACCACTGGTAATCCTCTAGGAAAAAAAAATGGGTGCTCTAATGCTGTCCAACGTACAAAAATAAACTCAAGATGATTATGTATTATGAAAAAAAAATGCTGTGGGAAGAGCTTGGGAAACAATCATAGCTCAAAACTAGAAACTACAAAGAAATTCATGTTTAAAAAAATATATGTGTGGTAAAAAAAAATATTTTCAATACAAATAATAGAAAATTAATGTTTTTAACACATAGTAAGCTTTACAATTTGAAAAAGACAATTTGAATAATATTTGGACCAAGGATATGGAAGAACAAATCACAAAAGAACGAAACTAAATACATAGTACACCTAAATTAAATGTAACGACAAGATAAAATGTTATACCTATTGGGCCAACAAACTTAAAAAAGCTTTGGTCCTATTGCTGGCAGATATAGGAGATAGAATTCTCACATGTTAGTGGAAAATTTTTGTGGAAAGCAATTTGGCAGCATCTATTGAGCTATAAATATAAAACCCTTTAACCCAATAGTTCTTACAAAAATCTATCCCACAGAAATAAAAGCAACATGAATTAGTGACACATATTCAGGGATGCAAAAGTGATCAAGAACAAGAATGGCAGTCTATTCCCATACATGTGGAAATGGCTAAATAATTTTTATGCAATACAACATGACATATTTATTATAAAGCCCTGCAAAGAATAAACTTCAGTTATACTGTAGATGGGAGAATTCCCTTCACAATGTTATTCATGAAAAACAATAGAAATGTTTAACAAACCTCCTTATGAAAAACATCATCACAAAACCATTATATACCTACATAGAAATACAAGTAAGTTTAAAACACTGTATGAGTAAAAAGAACAATATAGAGTAACCATTAATACTATTTACACATATCTAGGGCAGGAGGGAAAAAAGGGGTAGTTCTAATACAGTGGGATGGAAAGTTAAGACCCAAGCCAAAGAGAATTGCACTGAGGGGTAAATTCTCATCTACATTTTCATGTAGAATTATTAACATATATTTTGTCCAACATAAAGATGAAAAATTTATACTTACATACAGCAATAAAAAACTAGTCTGTGAATATTATGACACCGTAAAGAAATTAGGTGGTAAATAAACATGTGTATATATAAAATTATGCCTATCAGTTACATCACAGGATCTGCCTGAGCTTAAGCAGAATAATATAAATCCTTCAAATTAGGTATAATTCAGAAAAGGTGGTATATAAACATTAAGTTATAAATAAGACTAAAATACCAAGCTATATAATAAACTCTCCATCTACAAAATGAACACAGCCCCTAGCCATTTAGGAAGACTAGCATTATATTTTTTAAACAAGCTCATTTTAATTTTTAAAATGTTTCAAGATTCAACAAAACAGCGGAAAATTAAATTTAACAGAACATTAAAGATAATACCCAGCTGGGGTATAGCTCAGTGGTAAAGCACCTCTCTAATATGTACAGGCCCTGGGTTCCATCCCAGGTACCAAAAACACCCTGATCAAGTGGAACTAATTCCTGGAATATAAAAATGGTTCAACATGAAAATCAATCATTGCAATGCACCACACATTACAAAATGAAGAAGAAAACCATAATAAAATACCTTTATTGCAGAAAAAGCATTTGACAAAATTCAATACCATTGCATGATTAAAAAAAAACTCAGAAAGCTAGGATATAAAGAATTTCTTCAGTAAAATAAAGGCAATATACAAGGAGTTGAACGCTAACATCATACTAAAGAGTGGAAGACTAAAAGCTCTTTGTGTAAGATTTGGAAGAAGGTAAGGATGACTACATTCACCATTTCTACTCAATATAGTATAGTATACGTGAAGTATAATATAGTATACATGAAGTCCAAGCCAGAACAATCAGGTAGGGAAATAAAATAAAAGGTACTATGGTTTGGGTAGCATTCAATAGTTAGATATCATTTACTCATTTAATGGAACCAAGAGGCCATTATAACTAAGGGCTTAGTCTGCATGGTGGTGATACCGGGAGCTGACAACCTTTGAGAAGCGTGGCCTTAAGGGAGGTCCTTAAGTCACTGGAGATACACACCAAAAGAGAACTGTGGAACTCTGTCTGCTGGCTCAAGATCTGAGTGCTGGCTTCTACTTGAATTCCTGCCATGATACACCACCAACTGCTATCCTCACCAATTGAGTCATTCAGGCATTATGCTGTTGAATCTCCAAAACTATGAGCTACATGAAACTTTTCGCTTTATAAATTAGTTTCCTCAGGTATTTCATTGTAGTAACATGAACCCACTAATATAAAAAGCATCCAAACTGGAAAGAAGTACAACTCTCTCTGTAGATGACATGATCTTATTTATACATGGAAAAGTCTAAAAATGCTACACAAAAAAACTTCTAGAACTAATGAACAAATTCAGAAAAGTTGGAAAATTAAAAAAAAACACACAAAAATCAATTATATTTCTAAATACTAAATATGAACAATCTGAAAATAAAATTTAAAAAATTCTATTTACGGTACTTTAAGAACAAATAAAACACTTAGGAATGAATAAACCCACCAGAAAACAAAAAACACTTACTGAAAACTACAAATGGAGCTGAAAGAAGTTAAAGACACCAGTGATCCAGCAATTCCACTTCTGGGTACACATTTACAAGAATTGAAAGCAGGATCTCCAACAGGTATCTATGTACCCAAATTCACAAGAGAGAGTATAACCTTGTTTTTGTTTTTTAGAAACAATCTTACTAGGTTAGGTTGGCTAAGCTAACCTTCTAACTTCTGGGCTCCTCCTACTTCAGGTTCTCAAGTAGCTGGACTACCAAGCATGTACCATCATGCCCACCACAGAAGCATTATTTACAACAGACAAAAGGTAGAGGGAATCCAAGCATCCCTTAATGGAAGAATGGGTAACTGTGGTACACTCATGAAATGGAATATTATTCGGACTTAAAAATAAAAGAAACTGACACATGCTACATCATGGATGAAACTTTAGGACATTATACTAAACTAAATAAGCCAATCACAGAGAGACAAAAACTGTATGATTCCATTGAAGCACCTGGATCAAATTCATAGAGACAGAAAATAGAATGACAGTTGCCCAGGGCAATGGAGGAGTGGAAATAGAGATTCTTATTTAATACATGTAGATTTTTGCAAGATTTAAAGAATTCTGGAAATAGGCTGCACAACAAAGTGAATGTACTTAAACACGATTGGACTGTACATTTAAACATGATCAAGATGGTAAATTTTATATAATGTATACATACTTTACACAATTTTTTCAAAAAACTAGAGCCAACATACTTAATGATGGGAAAATAGAAATGTCCTACAAATACCAGGAATAAACAATTCACTGGAAGTCTCAGTTCATGCGAGACAAGAAAATATAAGGTACACAGAGTGGGAACGAAGAAATCAAACTCTGCTCCTAATTGACATAATAGCCCAGGCAGAAAATTTGAGAGTTAGCCAAAAAAACTTTGACCTAAGAAAATGACACAGTAAAGTTAAAAGAGAAAAAGTCAACATTTTCCTATATACCAGCAAAAAACAACTGGCATTTGAGATTAAAAACTCAAAATCATTTACATTATCACCCCTGTGATGATTAATCTTGGTTGTCAACTTCACTAGTTCAGAAATGCCTATAAAATAAGTAAAGTACACTTCAGGTTATGTCTGTAAGAGTGTTTCCAAAGATGACTGGCAGGTGAGTCAGTAAACTGAGTGGAAAAGGTCTGCTGTGACCATAGGTAACCACTGTTAAATGGGCAGACTGAAGATACAGACAGAACAAAAACTCAAAGGGAGAAGAAGCATATGCTTACACACACTCAACTCTTCTTGAGCAGATACATTTTTTTTATTTTGTTATGTACTTATTTACTAAAATCAGACTCCAGATTCTTCACCCTTTGAATGTAGACTTCTACAAGCAACTCTCCAGGGTATGGATTTTAGCCCTTCAGCCTTGGGCTGGGGCTGTGTATTTGGTCTCTTTTGTTCTAAGGCTTTCAGCTCCTGGGACTGAGCAGCTACTGGTTTTCCCAGCTCTGCAGGCTGCAGATGGCCATTATGGAACTATTTAGCCTCTCTGTAAGGCAATCTAATAGGACCCTGTCTATTGGTTCTTCTAGAGAACCCTAGTACAACTTCAAGACATGACTTAGGTATAAATCTAACAAAATATGTGTAAGATTTATATATGAAAAACTATGAAATTCTGATGAAAGAAATCAAACAATGAAACAACCAGAAACTGGAGAGATAGTCCATGTTCATGGATAGGAAAACTCAGTATTATCAAAGATAGTCATTTTTCCCAACTTGATCTGTAGATTTGACATAATCCTAATCAAAAGTCCATCATATTATTTTCTCAATATACACAAATTGATTCTGGTTTACATGGAGAGGCCAAAGATGAAATGGTCAACACAATACTAAAGGAATACAACCGAAGTCAAAAAACTGACACTAACTTCAAGATGTATACAAACCTATTGCAGTCAAAACAGTACAGCATTGGACAAAAAACAGATCAATGCAACAGAACAGAGAATTCAAAAATAGATCACACAAATACAGTCATCTGATATTTGACACAGGAACAAAGGCTATACAACGAAGAAAAAGGTCTTTTCAAAAAACAGTGATGGCAGAGCTGGACATATACACCACCCCCTCCCCCTCAAAAACATGGACATAACCTTTATATTCGTCACAAAAATTAACTCAAAATGCACTACATTTTAAATTTTTAAAAAAGCAAGACTATAAAACTCTAGGACAATATTAAAAAATATCTGAATGACCTTGGGTTTGGAAGTTAATTTTTTAGATCAAATACCAAAGGCACAATGTATAAGATACATATTTGGTTGGACTATAAATTTAAAACTTCTGCTCTGCAGGAGATAGTGTTCAGAGAATAAGAAGTCAAGACACAGTCTAATAGGAGAAAATATTTGCAAATAACATCCACAATAAATGACTACTGTTCAAAATATAAAAAGAATTCTGGAGATGTAACAAGACAAACAATCCAATTAAAAAATAGGCAAAAGACCTAAACAGATGCCTCTCATTATGTAGTTCAGGCTGGTCTTGAACTCGCTATGCAGCCCACACTGGCCTTGAATTCACAGCAATCCTCCTGCCTCAGCCTCCTGAGTGCTGGGATTACAGGCCTGTGCCACCACGCCCAGCCTTACAGCAGTTTCTTACAAAATTTAATGTGTTCTGATTATAAGACCCAGGAGTTACTCTCTCAGGAATTTACCTAAAGGAGCTAAATTTTGTTCACACAAAATCCTATACACAGGGGCTGGGGATTTAGCTCAGTGATTAGAGTACTTGCCTTGCAAGCACAAAGGCCTGAGTTCGATCTCCAGCACCACAAAAAAAAAAAAAAAAAAAAAAAAAAAAAAAAAAAAAAAAAAAAAAAAACCAAAATCCTATACACATAGGATTGGAGATCTGGCTCAAGCACAAGGCCCTGAGTTCAAGCCCCAGCACAAAAAAACAAAAAAAACCTATACACACATGAGCAGCTTTACTCATAACTGCCATCAAGATGTCCTCTACTAGGTGAGTAGAAAAATACAAACTGTGATATATCCAGAAAAGTGAGTATTATTCCATGCTAAAAAGAAACAAACTACAGTACAATCCATAAGAGACATGGAGGAACTTTAAATGCATATTTACTAAGTGAAAGAAGCCAAGTATGATTCCAAATGATGACATTCTGGATAATGCAAAACTCTGTAAACAGTAAAAAAAAAATTGCTAATGAATGGCGGATGAGAAGGATGAAAATATGCAAATCACAAGGGAAGCAAAACTACTGTGTATGATCCTATAATGGTGGGTAGTACTATATATTTGTTAAAACTCAGAATGTATGCCTGCAAGAGTGAATCCTAAAGTAAACTACGGACGCCAAGTGACAGAGGTGTGTCACTGTAGGTTCATCAGCCGTAACAATGCACCACTCTGTGGATATTGAGGAGGCTGTGCATTTGGGATGAGAAGTTTTACAGATACTCACACTTCCTGCTTAATTGTATTGCCAATGTAAAGTTTTTCTTAAAAACACAGAATGAAGTTAGTAAACACAACACAGAAAAATCTTGAATGAAATATGCACAGAGAGGGAAGCCAGAAACCACAGTTAGATACTAATTTATGAAACATTCTGGAAAAACAAGAACTACAGGATAGGAAAAAGATCGATGATTGCCAGGACCTAGCACTGGGAGAAGGGTTGACCATATGGAGTGTGAGGGAACAGATTATGGAAACCTTTCCATAAGCTGTTGATGGTTTCACAACTGATACACAACTCATGAAACTAGAGGCTGGGGGTATAATTCAGTGGCAAAGTGCATGCTTAGCACACACAAGGCCCTGAGTTTAACCTCAAGCACCAAAGAAAAGACTCAGGAAATGAAACTCTTTTTTAAAAAAGAAAAAAAGTGAATTTTACAGTACTTAAATTATACTTCAATAAACCTGATGGAGTGTGCACATGTGTGCACACATACGAGCGCATGCACACACACGCACCTATTGTGTTTAACATCACTAAAGATATTCTGTTGATAAAAAATTCCAAATATCATAAATAATAACTTACTATAAATAAACTATGAAAGTTGATTTTGGACTTACAATGAATATAGTTACGTATCTTCTGCTTTAAGTTTTTCACACTTTTACATTGAAATTTACATTTCATATGTTGCTTATGAATTTAGTTTCCTTATTTAACGTTACATGTCCTCTATATTAACCAGGTGGCTCACAACCCGGGC
This sequence comes from Hystrix cristata, assembly GCA_004026905.1. Classification (NCBI taxonomy): domain Eukaryota; kingdom Metazoa; phylum Chordata; class Mammalia; order Rodentia; family Hystricidae; genus Hystrix; species Hystrix cristata. The sequence continues at coordinate 7,915 of PVJO010029076.1, read as the reverse complement.
CAGAGTATAGTTCTCAAAGTGTGGTGTTTGAATCAGAAGTATGTGAACCACCTGACGACTTGTTAGAAATGCAGAATCTTAGGTCCATCCCTGACCAAATAAATCACAAACTCTCAATTTGTGCCCTTCCAGATGATTTCATAGTTTAAGAACCACAACCCTAGAACAATGAAATCAGATTCTTTGTGGCAGGGTACAGCCATTAGTACACTGCAAATTCTCTGGATGATTCTAAAGTGCACCCAAGGTTGATTCTGCTTTGGTAAGTCTTGGGTTGGCATTAGACATCAGATTTAATCAACACTCCAGTTCTTTCTGATGTCAGTAACATAAGGATCTCTGGTTTAGGGGAAAAAAAAAAGCTTTCTCTCGCAAATACTACCACCTACTTACTGCCACAACATAATGTACTTTTTAAATTAATGATAAACTTCATCTACTCAGACTTCTTGTAATTAAGACACAGTCAGTCATTTTTAAATCTGAAGTTGTCCCACTAGAAGGAAAGAAAATAAAAAGTTTTAAATATCCCACTTAATTGCATTTCCTCGAAGTGTACCTAACTTTTTAAATAGTTAGAAGCACCTATAGAAACTGCACACTAAATACACGTTTAAATAAGTATTAAGTATATTTAGCACAAGTCAGATATCTGCAGTCATATTTTTATTGATGTTTTCTTACAAAATACACATTATAACTATTGTAACTATTCAAGAAAATCCTACAATTACAAACATTTAGCACTGATCCTTTTCATTTTGCTGATTGTAAACATTTATTGAAGAAACAGAAATGAAAGTTCAGCCAGTTGTCAATGTCTCCTATAAATAACTCATCCTAGCATTGATACTCTTTCTCTGAGGGGAGGGGGTTCCGGGATCAAATTTAGGGCCTTGTACTTCCTAGGCAAGTGCTCTACCACTAAGCTGAACCTCCAATCTCGATACTCTTTTCATCAACTTCAAGGGTATCTGAAGTTTCAAAATTTGACATGTTAATATTGGAAAGTGCCACTTTAAAATAGCTCTTTTCGGGGCTGGGGATTTAGCTCAGTGATTAGAGTGCTTGCCTTGTAAGCACAAGGGCCTGAGTTCGATCCCCAGCACCACAAAAAAATAAATAAATAAATAAAAATATAAAATAAAATAAAATAGCTCTTTTCCTCTTTCCCATTTCCCCTGATGCTTTAGAAACAACACACACACACACACACACACACACACACACACACGGGGGGACGGTGCTGGGAATCAAACTCAGGGCCTTGCACTTGCTAGGGAAGCACTCTACCATTGAGCTAAATCCTTGACCCTCCAAGATATGTATTTTTAAACTCATATATATACACACACATATAATTAAGTCATTTGGCAGTTTACAAATCCCTTTCAGATACATTCTCCATTAACAGGCATCATTATCAACTGACAGAAAAGAAAACTGTGACAAAAGGGGGTACATGATTTGCTTCTCCTGCATTCTTTTGTGGTGCTAGAGATGGAATCCAAGTACTGAACCAATGAGCTACACCCCTAGCCCTGCCCCCAAACTGAGTAGTAGTGACAAAGCCAGGACCTAAACCTGTAATGTTCCCCTCTCCTAATGTTATCTCATTTGATCAATATCTGAAGACTAGGGATTGAAACTCCAAGTCAAGACGTATTGGTTCCTGGGCCAAAAGTTGCAAAGTCATTTTTCTTAAGATAGCCCCTTGTATTCCAAAGGCCCAATTTTTTCTTCTTAGAACCCTGTTTCATATCAATAAATAGTAAATGAAATTGTGAAGAACACATCTCGTTTTCCTGTTAATCTATATAAAGCATGAGAAAGCACTGCTTCAAGGGCTATAGAATCACCTATAAAACTAAATCCTCTTTTTAAAATTCTCTTACGGAGGATCATTTTTTAAGGTTGAGAATAACAAATGTTGGCAGAGATGCTGTTCCCATGGAGACCCTTAAGTATAAATCTTTATTGCTGAGCTTCTGTATCAATTCAACCACACTTATTTTACAGTAGAGAATCAAGAAATTGTTTCCTGTTTTGTCTTCATTAAATATCTGAGCAAACCTTGTTTGGAAAACATGGTTTTCAGTCTTTAGATTTGCTAACTAATCGTCTTATTAGAAAGCTCAAACCATCTTTTACTGCTATTAAAAGCGTCTTCCTGGGATTAGAGGTAAGGCAGGAAGATCACGAGTTTGAGTCTCACTTGGGAATTTATCAAGACCTTGTCTCAAAAAAGTAAAAAGAGCTGGGGATATATCTCTGCAGTACAGAGTTCCTGGGTTTAATCCCCAGTATTGAGAAAGAAAAAGAAAAGAAAGTCTTTCTACTTGACTTTACAGGAAGATAAGCCTATGCTGAAATTATTGCTTTATTCTAACACACACTCTTTGGTTTGATTGTCTATTCAAAGAAAAAATTTTTCCTATCTAGAAAATTAGTCACTTGCATTTCTTCATTATTGCTTGACTACAGTGGCCTGATGCTCTTAAATCTTTAGTGTTTCTTGATCTCTTTCGTAACTATTCTCACACCCAGCAAGACAATTTTTAAAGTTAACTCACTCTCTAACTTTCAAACCTAAATACTACTCACTTGCCATATAACAGCCATCTCCAAAGTACTTTATGACAATGTCATTTTTCACACTATTTCCTCTGGCCAGGCATTAAAAAGAGAAAGATATAAAAAATTTTCAAAACTTCAACAATTCCTAGCACCCCCCAAAAACCAAAAAACAAAAAACCTCAAATCCACAAAAGTTACAGAGTATTCAAAATTAAATGAACTATATATAACTTCAGACAAAGTATACTGAATCTGGGCTTTCACAAACCTATGAAATCAAGAAACAACAAATTTATCGTAACAGTGGAAGAATTATTTAAAAACAAAACTGTAAGAATCAAATCCTCAACAGTGGAAGAATTATTTAAAAACGAAACCATGAGAATCAAATCCTCGGTGTTGTGAAGAGTAGTTTATATAAGAGTTTCATGATTAGCTCATTACTTAAGAGTGAGGCTCAAGTGGCAATTCAATTCACAAATCCTATTTTCTGTTAAGTCTGTAATTAAAGGAAGAGCACTGTAAGTCTTTAATTATCCTTATTTAAAACAATATAAGATGCCTTGAGTATCTTTAATTTCAATAATTACGATAATTATTTGACTTTCACAAAATACAAAATTTTTATTATGAAAAATCCACAGCATATTTTACATTTCTACTTCATTGAAAAGCCATGATTTTCCCAGAAAAAATATAAAACACAATTTTCTAAATTTCTGAGTAAAAATAAAAGGTATTTTTCAGGCATGAAATGTATACGTGTGCACACACACAACCAGATATGAGTTTTAAAAACAAACGAAAAACAAAAAGAAATTAGCATGGTGTGCTAGCACACAACTGTGTAATCCAAGCTTCAGGAAGGCTGAGTGAGGTAGGAGGATCAAAAATTCAAGAACAGCCTGGGCAACTTAGCAAGAACCTGTCTCAAAATAAAAAAAAAAAAATGTAAAAAGAGATGGGGTGGCTCAGTGCAAAGTCCCTAAATTCAATCCTTAGTACCAGAAATAAATAAACCAGAAATCCAGGTATAGAAGAGTTGCATGAGTTTTATATTGAACTCATTTTAAGGAATGAAAGTTACAGTTTCAGACAAAAATACTTTCCTACTGATCATAAAGTACCACCAACTTTCTGTGAGCTAAGTAATTGTATATTATGCAAGAACACCTGATATTTTAAATTCAACAAGTCAAATTACATCTACAAGCTTCAGCTTTCATCCTCAAAGTTAGCAAAGCCTTTTTGAATGTTTTATATTTTATGGTGTAGCCAAGTTCTGTGTTTTTTTTGGCAGCCAGGTTTCTCTTGGGGCTGGCAATGGAACCCAAGGCTTCTCGCAAGCTAAGTGTACATTCTAACACTGAGTTAAATCCCCCACCACCAGGTATATTCTTAAATTTTATTAAACTAATAAAGATAATTGTCAACTGCAAAGAAAATTGAATTTATACATTTGTTTGCTAATAATACATTTACTGTTGATTAAACTTTAATTTTCTTTTTTAAACAATGAGTTTCACCTGGGTATGGACTACAATCCCAGTACTAAGGGACACTAAGGCAGCAGGATCACAAGTTTGAGCTGTGGCAAGGCAATTTAACAAAACCCTCTCTGAAAATAAAAATTTTGAAAGGGCTAGGGATGTAACTCAATGCAAAGGCCCTAAGTTCAATACCCAATACCAAAACCAAAAATAAACAACAACAAAAAAGAGGTAATGAATTTCATTTTTAGGAAGATTTACAAATGGTTAAGCATTACAAAATAATTCTACTACCAATTAGAGAAAAACAAATTAGTAATGCAGTCTACTATTTCTCAAACCATCAGTTAAGAGAAATTCAATACTCATAATATTCAGCTGTTGGCAACACTCAGGCTGAAAGTGGGAGTCTACACTCTCAGAGAGCAAATCAGGCACCATCTATCGACAATTCTAGAAACCTAAGAGGCAGAAATAACAATGAAGCAAAAAAGACCTAAAAGTAAAAATGTTTTATGAAGCATTAAAAACTAGAAACATGCTAAATGTTCATGCTTGTTATAATGTGGGTCTTAAATGTCCCCCAAAAGCTCATGTGTTGAAGGCTTGGTCCCCGTGACTGAGAAGTGGTAGAATCTTAGAACCTAGAAAGAGGAAGTTAGGTGACTGGAGTCATGCTCTTGAAGGAGAAAGTGGGACTCTGGTCATGATTTAACCCACAATAAAGCCCAGTTATATTTCATTTTTATCATCTATATGTATATGGCGAGTGTCTTTTACTGTAATAAATTTTTCAATTTAAATATTCTCTGTATATATTGATCATACCTTGTATGTTCTCCATACCTACCATGTGACAGTCCTTCCAGCTCATTTTGGTACTCCTCTTTAATTATTTCTTCCTCTCTGCCTAGAAAGCTTTGCCTAGAGCAGGCACTTATGAAAAATGATTTCAAAATGCTGGTGGTATCTCCATTTTTGATCTTGGGCAATAAATCACTACAGAAGACTTGAAGAATAAGGATCACTAAATCAAGTTTCTCATTTCTGAATAACTAGAAGTACCTGAATAACTAGAAGTCTACTGAATAACTAGAAGTACCTCCCTCACTTTGCAAACTCAGTTTTCTCACCTCCTAAATGATAATTTCAAAAATCTCTTCCAACAACATAATTTAAAAGGACACAAATATACTACCAAAAATATTTTAAGTAGACATAACAATCTCTATCTTCAGTTAGTACATCTTCAGAAAAATTTATTGTCATTTTTCGAATATCCAATTTATCCAGGTAACATTAAATCTCTTTGTAAAAAGTCAGTTTTAGCCATGAACTTTTTGATTCTTGATTAAAACTTAACCTGTAGCTGATATACTACCACCATCACTCTATGTTCAAATGTCAATGTGTGTACAGACAAGTCGAAAAAGAACCTGTACTTCAATGAGAAATATCAGTACCCAGTATCTCACCATAAGTAGTATCTGGAGAACAGTGCTTATTCTGCCTTTTCAGATAACTCCTGAAAGTCTTTGTATCCTATAATCGAAAGTATCTCAGTGAAGTAAAAAGAGCCAGAAAGACTTAACCATGCTTCCTCCCTCTCTGCCATTTAAAAGTTGGTATGTCCCCTGCATGTATACACTTAACTTCTCTGAGCATCCATTTCCTCAACTAAAAAGGTAAAGATAATACCTATCTTATAAGAATGATCTGAGGACTAAAATACATCACCCAATGCACCTTTCAGGGTTTCTGGAATATAGTACTCAGTAAAACGTAGCTGTTACTACTGAATTATTTTACAAATTCCTTCTTTATAGTCACTGAAAGTGTAATAAAATTCTAAGAGTTAAATTTGATTTTATCTTCTGACTCCAACATAAACTTGTTCTTTCTAGTTTTAAATGAAAATCACTGCTTGTCAAAATTATTTCCACTAATTAATCAATATTAATTTAAATTACTAAATTAAATCTACAAATATAACTTACACATTCACTTACAACTGAACTTAAAATTCATTTTAATTTCCAAGTTCATTCACAGATTTTAGACTAGGAAATTGTTAGGATAAAGTATCAATATATAAAAGTGAAGGCTAGAAGGGTATCATGGAAGACAGCAAAGAAGCTCCATTGAAAAGTCCTATCAGTGAAACAATTACGTATTGAGCTGGCAAGAATTATTAGAGCCAATGATGGCATGTCCCCGCACCCTAACCAAGGTTTTGTTTTTCACGATTTCAGCACTCCTGAGAGTCAACTATAGTCCAAAAATATAAAATGGAAAAATTTCAAAAATAAAAGGTTTATGGGTTTTAAATTGTAAGCCATTTTGAGTAGTATGATGATTTGGTGCCATCTCACTCCATTTCAATTAAGATGTGAATCATCCCTTTGTTCAATGTATCCATGTCGTAAACACTACTTGTACGTTAGTCACTTAGTAGCCATCTCAGTTACCAGACTGAATGATGTGAAACTTCATCACTGGTATTCAAGTAACTTCTATTTTACTTAATAATGGCCCTAAAGTGCAAGGATACTCAGGCCAGCAATTCAAATATGCCAAAGAGAAGCCAGCTGTACAGTGTTTCCTTTAAATGAAAAGGTAAAAAGCACACTAAGATACTGTGAAAGAGACCACAGTCACATAATTTTATTACAGTATATTGTTATAATTGTTTTTTCCCCGCAACCCCCCCACCCCCCGCTGTGGTAAAGACAGAACCTGGGGCCTCTGGGGGCTGGGGATGTAGCTCAGTGGTTAGAATGCTTGCCTTGCAAGCACAAGGCCCTGAGTTCGATTCCCAGCACCAAAAAATAAATAAATAAATAAAAATAAAAGAACCTGGGGCCTCGCACAAAAGCTAAGCAAGTGCTCTACCATTGAGCTATACTTCCAACCCTAACTGTTCTATCTCAGCAATGGCAAACATTTTAGAGCTTTCAATGATACAACAGTCTGCTGCAGCACATGTGCCATAGGTTCACCACCACTGTTCTATCTTAATATTAGTTATCGTTGTTAATCTTTCATTGTGCCTTATTTATAAACTATCACAAGTATGCATGAAGTGGAAAAATATACATAGGGCCCAGTGTTCTTCTTGGTTTCAAGTATCTACTCGGGGTATTAGAACATGTGTCTCTATAAGGAGGGTTAAGGGGGAGCCTGTTAATATATTCAAACATCTGCAGTATTCTTAGAGGCTTTGATGAAGGAAAGACATTGGTTAACTTTGGTGAACTGCTACATTTTATGAAGCAGCCTCATCCCCCATCTGCCTCAGGCACTATGGACTAGACACCTATGTAGTAGCAAACTGAGTTCCTGGTGCAGCTTAGTAGAATCTACATGGGCAGTAAGTAGCTTGCCCAAAAATCTGGGTTGTGTGTTTTGATCTGCCTGGTGGATCAGTACCCGAAAAGAGGCTGACTATTGTGTTTCAACCCCACTGGGCTATAGTCACTTCCTGGCAGCATCTGCCAAAAACAAAAAAAGAGAGACACAAAAACCTTTTCCTCTTTTCTTTATTAGATCCAGACATTCAAAGATCTGACTGATTCACAAAGGTAACCTCACACAAACAGCAAAATGACAGTAGTCTTTCCTTGTATCACTTTAAACGTAAATGCCTTAAATTCATCAAATAACAGACACTGACTAGCAGAACTGATTTTTTTTCCAGAACAATCCACCAATACAATGTTTTTAAGAGATTCACTACAGAGGTGTTTTAGTTACTTTTCTCTCGTTGTTGGGACAGAATACTCGACACCCAAAGTTAGGGGAAGAAAGGTTTATTAGCTCACAGTCTGCAGAGGTTTCAGTCTATAGTC
>PVJO010029075.1:0-17274 GCA_004026905.1 Hystrix cristata | reverse complement strand
ACGATTTTAATTCTTCTGGGAAGATCCCCAGTAGGGGAATAGCTGGGTCAAATGGAACCTCCAGTTGTAGTTTTTTGAGGACTCTCCATATTGATTTCCACAGTGGCTGGACCAGTCTACATTCCCACCAACAGTGGAGGAGGGTTCCTTTTTCCCCACAGCCCCGCCAGCATTTGTTATTGGTTGATTTTTCCATATAAACGGTTCTTTCTGGAGTGAGGTGGAATCTTAATGTTGTTTTGATTTGCATCTCTCGAATGACTAGTGATGTTGAACATTTCTTCATATATTTATTTGCCATTTTTATTTCTTCGTCTCAGAAATGTTTATTCATTTCAGTTGCCCATTTTTGGATTGGGTCTTTAAATTTGGGAGGTTTAATTTTTTTGAGTTCTTTGTATATTCTAGATGTTAGACCTTTGTCTGATGGATAGCTAGCAAATTTTTTTTCCCAGTCTGTGGGTTGGAACAGGTGAATTTCTTAATCACAGGCCAACTGCTGACATGTAGTGATGTCTATAGACATTTTTCAACCTTCCAAAGCACCTTTGCAGTTGTAAGCATAGCTAACCTTTCTCCCCTTGGTATTTCTGCCTTTCAATTTATCTGTTTTGTCAAACTGAAATAAATAAAGCAAAACAAAGACAACCTGAGCTTGAGGTCAGACTCCAGTTCCATCAGTTACCGGAGGTTCTTGGGCAAATTCCCAACCTCTCTGAGCCTCACTTTCGTCTCCTGTAAAAGGTGAGTCATGATAGCACTTCTCTCATTGGTTGTTGGAAAGGTCATGAGAGAAAACACATACAAGTACTGAATGTGGTTCCCAGCATGTTAGGTACTCACTAAATGGGAGCTGCATGGCCCTGGTATTTCTGCATTGGTATCTTTGTAAAGATCTCTGCTGGCTCCCAATTCTACTGGATGAGGTTTCTGATCCTGGGCTGAGGGTGTGGCAGGTCCCTAGCGCTATCTCTTAGCACAACCCACAGCTGAGCACCCCAAGCTAGACTCTTCCTCCCACGAGACCTGCACCCTTAGGCCCCTGGGCCCCTGGGGTGTCTCTTCTCCTTGATGTGGCCCATACAAAGATACTTGCTGAGACTTAATCACGTCCTCATACACATTTCCATAGCTCTTTGAAGCTCCCTCAGTTATAGCACTTTTCATATTGTATTAAAGTTCATTCGTTTTTGTATCCACACTCCTCTGTGAGTCCACAAACTCCTCAAGGTGGGTATTAAGTCTCATGCTGCTTTCTGTCCCAATCATATTGTCTGGAAAACTCTGATTACAATGAATGTTTTCTAGGTTTAGTAAAATAACAACACCTTCTCTGTGTAGACCTTTCTACAGAGTTATTTTTGTACACATATTAACTTTCTGGATCTGCAGATAAAACTGGAGTTGTTTTTGGCAGATACTGTGAAAAAAACGTAGACACCAAAGCAGGAAGTTTAGTGATTTGGCCAAAGCCCCAGACAACTGAAGGATCCTAATTCCTCTCGTCCATCTCCTTGTCTCAGGGCTCATGGCTTCCCACGGAACACTGGTGGTGGCGGTCTTGGAGAAAGAACTGGCCAAGACCCTTGGGTACGCTCGGTTATGACGTGCATCTGTCTGCAGTGTTAGAGGGGCTCCAGAAGAACAAGCCCTGAGACCACTCCCTCAATAACTGGGCGATGTGATAGTTTGGTCTCCATGTTTGGAATTAGGTGTCACCCAGTGATTCGATTCTGGTCCTTTGAGCAAATCCCTCAGGGAAAGATTGAGAACACTTTGTGAGAGACCTGGAAGAATACTCGCTCATTAAGGTGCGCCAACTCAGAGCTCACAGGCTTAGGTATTTACAAGGAATGGAAACGAAAAGGGTCTCTAGAGAAAACTGCTGGGGGCCTCAGCAGACTTCAGGTGTGGACCTGGCTCTGTATCCTCTTCACCTGGATAACTGTCAATGTGCAGCTCAATGTCACTTTAGAAAGCTCCTTCGGCCACCCATTCGACTGTTCCCACCTCTGTGTACTCCCACGGCACATTATGTTTGCTTCCATCATTGTATGGTTGAGCGGTCAAACACAAGCCTGTCCCTCATTTGACCGTGAACTCCCTGCAGGCAGGGACCTGTCAAACTGCCTGTCATTGGACCATACTGAGAGTGCATGAGATGACACAAACATCCTCAGAAAGGACGGGACTATGAAATATCTGCCATTATTCCCAGTTATTCCTTGTGCTCTACGACATGAACTCTTACTCAAATATATCCTTGGGCACTTTTTTAACACTCATTTTTTTGTTATTAATTTTAAAAATTACATTTCTCTGGCTTTCCTGGTTCAAAATTTCTTTCATGTCCTTCAAGATATTTATGGTTGAGACATTTCTGGAGTCAGTCTTTTCTCTGCCTCTACATCTCTCCTCTTCTCGTGGTGGCACACAGACCTACCATCTTCTGCCTCAGTGCTTTAGCCTTGAACACCAGACCCAGAGCTGGGGAATCTTGTTCATCATAAAACCAAACTCCAATGTCACTCAGAAGCCTCCTCAAACCCCTGACCCTATGAAGTGTTAGGGGCTCTTCCTCTTATCTCCCTGAGCTTCGGCTACTGCCTGACCTTTCTCATGGTGTCCCAGTGGGCCCTGCCTCCCTCCCTGCCTCCCTCCTTCTTTCCCTCTCCTCCTTCCTTCCTGCCTGCCTGCCTTCCTCCCTTTTGGTTTGGTTTTGTTTTGTATTTTGAGACAGGGTCTTGCTATGTAGGCTGGTCTTGAACTTACTGTATAGCTCGGGCTGACCTTGAACCCTCAGTGATCCTCCTGACTCCCCAGTGCTGGGATTACACACATGTGCCACCACACCACACCACCATATCTAGCTGGCTGACTTTCTTCTTTCTTTTCTCTTCTTTTTTCCCCTCTACCCTTCCTTCCTTCCTTCTGTCTTCTCTCTTTCACGAGGTCTCACTAAGCTGTCCAGGCTGGGCTTGAACTTATGACCGTCCAGCCTCAGCCTCACGGGATGCTAGGCTATCCACTGGTTTTGGACTATTTTTCTTCAACAAGAGAGCAAGCTTCTTAGGGGCAAGTATCTTGTCTTCTTCCTTTTCTCCCTACTTACTGGTTCCAGGTCCTAGGTGACTGGGTGAAATAAAGACATGTGGCATTTAATAATAGTCCTTTTAAATTTAATGAAGTCGAAGCTCCTTACAGGCTCTGGTTTTTGTATGGTGTCAGTTTTTGATTTCCAGGACTTTTGTTCTAGAAAGATGAGAACCTAGGATGAAGCAAGTTGGAAATGTACTCTCTCTTTCTCTGAGGGCAGCGTTCTTCAAAGGACATAAAAGGCTGACCCATGAGATGACTGTCATGTCACCATCCAATTTCACTATCTTTATTGTGCTCTTGGGTCTGGTCAAATCAGTTGACGCAGCTGACATGACATTTGGAACTACTTTTATGCAAGATGGAAACTGTTGCACAACAATAACAAGAGAGACTGTTGCAATTCTGTGAAAGTAAAAAAAAAAAAAAAGCGGGGGACAACTTTGCCAGGGTATATGTGACTTTGCCTCCTAGTTCCCACCATTTGTCACAGAGGCCCTGTCTTGGAAAGTTTAAGTAACCAAAATATTTATCAGCTATCCATCGACAACATCGACACTGTGCCACGTGGTTAGTGGGTCCAGGTCTGAGCATGTTCTCATGCGATAATTATGTAGTAATACACTTGGTTGCTACATGGGTAATGAGAAATGAATCTTGACACTGTTATCTTATCAGGCACTATTAAGTCTTGTTAATGGGTGAGATGAACTTTCCCTCTAACTGGCTGGAAGGTGAGTTACTTGTAGTAGCAAAAAACCAAGTATTAGACACTTCTCAGATGAAGAAGTAGAAACAGCAAATAGACATATGAAAAAATGTTCACCATCACTGGTCATTCGAGAGATGCAAATTAAAACAACACTGAGAGTCCACCTCACTCCACAAAGAATGGCTATTATCAACAAATCAGCCAATAACAAATCCTGGAGGGGCTGTGGAGAAAAAGGAGCCCTTCTCCACTGTTGGTGGGAATGTAGACTGGTGTAACTGCTATGGAAATCAGTGTGGAGATTCCTCAGGGAACTAGGACTAGAGATTCCATTTGACCCAGCTATTCCCCTTCTTGGTATCTTCCCAAAAGAATTAAAAGCATCATACTGCAGCACTATATGCACACCTATGTTTATAGCACACAGTTTGTAATAGCTAAATCTTGGAAACAGCCCAAATGCCCATCAACAGCAGAATGGATAAAGAAAATGTGGGTTTTTATACAATGGAGTACTACTCTGCCATAAAGAACAATAAGCTTGAGATATTCCTAGGTAAATGGATGCATCTTGAGACCATACTCTTAAGTGAAATAAATCAGACACACATGTTTAAATACCACATTGTTCCTCTGTTGTGAGAAACTGACAGTGTAAATAAAGACTAAAATGTATTATATTGGGAAAGGGAAGAAAATGTCCAAATGGGAAAGGGAACAAGGGAGGGGGAAAGGAACAGAGGGACAAGAGAAATAAGAAATGGAAGGAGAAAATGGAAACAAAGCTTTTGTAGATAGGGAGGGAGGAGGGGGTGAGGGGAGGGGAATGGGAAAAAAGAAGCAACAAGATATATCATGTACAGGTACAGATCCCCTATGATGAATGTTATCACTATGTACATCTAAAATGTACCATTAAAATAAAATAAAATTTAAAAAACCAAGTATTTCAGTATTTCAAAAAAATTAGTTATTCTTTCACTTCACATATTTGTATCCAACCTTACATAAAAAAGAATAAAAGAGCAAGCCAGCTTCAAAGACAAGAGAGGAGATCCGTTTCAGTGTTAACTTGTGTGCCCAGCTCTCATACGTTGGCACATTTACATACTACAAGCTGTCATTTCACTGGTGTGTTTCCCTGCCCAGACTCACCTAAAGGGTGGCTCCTTCCCTCCCCTGCACTTCCCTGTTCTGTTGCTGTTGCATTGTGGGTCTTTATTGCCAGGCTGTGACCATCTTGAGGGCAAATGTGTGTATTTTTGAACCCCATCTGCCTAGTACAGGTTTCAATTAAGCATTATGAGGAGGAGGAGAATGGCGAAGATGAGGAAGGAGTCTACAACTGGGTAAAGGGAACTTTGGACCCTCTTCCCCACCTCCCTCCTCAGTGCACTTGGGAGCCCCTCACCCCCAGGACCTCTGTGGCTTTCCCTACCCCACAGGCCCCACAGAGCCCTGGGCATCACATGCAGCAACTTTTGCTTCTCTGCTGTGGTTATAACAGAGTTAAAGTTGAGGTTTCTAATCACTCCCAGGAGGTCTTATTACCTGTTGATGAGGTCCTTTTGGGATCAGTATCAAACTGACAACAATAATAAACACTCCCCACGTTGGAACTCAGTAATGACCCTGGCTGCCCTGCAGACCTGGCGGCCATGGGGAGGGGCCCTGGCCATTATGTGGGGCTGGAAACAGCAGGCCTTGCGAGGGGCGCTTCCCCATGATTTGGTGGCATAGGCTCCGAGGTGCAGCTAATAAGCTGCCGGGCACCCGTTTGGGATTCGGGGCTGGCCGGAGGACCCTCCACAGCCGGCCTGAGCACAGAGCGGTGGAGCTGGGTGGTCTTCCCACAAGATGCCAGGAATTTCTGGAGCATAGTGTGCTAATTCTTTCATGTATATTTTTCCAAACTCTTTCCTCTACACATACAAATGTGTGAACATGTGTGTGTGTGTGTGTGTGTGTGTAGTTGTAGTCTATTTATTATGATCATACTACAGATGCTCCTTGACTTATGGTGGGGCTATATCCAATAATCCCATTGAAAATGGAAAATACTGTAGGTTGAAAATGCATCAAATACACTCAGCCTACAAACATCACTGCTTAGCCCAGCCCTCATTTAAACATGCTCCAAACACACACATTAGCCTGCAGTTGGGCAAAATCATCTAACACAAAGCCCATTTTCTAGTAAAGTGCTGAATATCTCAAAACAGAAGGGCTATGGGGGTATGTGTTTATACCACGGTGAAGCTGGAAAAACACTGTTTAACCATCTTCAAGTCGGGGAACATCTGTAAACACTTTGTTCTGCAAACTGCTTTTTCTCTTTCACCTAACAATCTATCTTGGACATCTTTCCATGTCAGTGCATATTTACCTCAATCTGCTGAGGAGCTTTATAGTAATCCAGAATAAGAACAAAGCAAAATCCATTCAACCATTCTCTTCTTGTTGCACATTTTCAACATCTCCGATGTCTTGGTATTACAAATAAAGGTGCAGTGAAAGTCCTGACACATTTTCTCATGTACTAGGGCAAGTGTTGCTGTAAGAGGTCATATTTTAAAAGGTTGTGTTTATTTGTGCACCAAGAGTAGGGTCTAAATATACCTTTTCCTGGTCCCTGGATTGTTTGTTGATTGGTTGATTGTGGTGCTGGAGATCGAATCCAGTGAGTGCCTAGCACATGCTAGGCATGTACTCTAACCCTGAGCCGTACCCCAAGAGGAATTTTATTTATTTGTGATAATTTAATTGTAGTAAAATATCTCCACTTTGGAACTTCCTGTCATGATATTGAATTTATTGTGTAATTTAAAAATATATAATTCAAATTTAAAGCAAAATTACAACAATCCAAACATTTTCCGTGTACCATTTATGTAAGTTCACTAATTCTTTATACGTTGTCACACTGGCCCATTATCCTTTCCCTCTCATTGTGTTTATACTTGTGCAGTTCAACCTAGTGGCCCCTAGTCATTTGTGGTTATTTAAATTAAAATAGAATAAAGTAAATCATTCAACTCCTCAGTCATACTTTCCGTACTTCAAGTGCTGGGTTGTCATTTGTGATGACCGGCTACCATTTAGTCAGAGCAGTTAGTGACCACGGCCATTATCACGGAGACCCTCACTGGACAGCTCTAAGGTATACAGGCACATTGTTTTTCAACCATTTAAGAGTCAGTTGGAGAAAATACAAACATTTCAATGTATGTTTCCTACGAATAGGAACATTCTCTCACATAATCACAGTACAACTATCTAAATCAGGAAATTTAACATCACTATGTTACCTAATCCACGGACCGTTTTTAAATTTCATCAGATGTCTCAACAACTTTCTTTAGAGATACAGCTTTTCCTAGTCCAGGATCAAATCTAAGATCAAACCTTGCGTTTAGTTGTCACTTCTCTTTATAAAATTGCATTTTAAGAATTAAGACTTTAAGAATTAAGCCAGTAGTGGTAGTACATGCTGGCAATCCCAGCTACTCAGGGGACTGAGGCAGGAGGGTGGAAAGTTTGAGGACCGTCTGGGCGGCTTAGGAAAAACTCTGTTGCCCCCCCCCAAAAAAAAAGTGGGGATGTAGCCCAGTGACAGAGTGCCCTGGATTCAATCCCCAGTACCACACACACACACACACACACACACACACACATGCACGAAATTTAGATATTACATTTAGACCACAAAATCTTTCAGGGTTGATAGCATGTGTCATTTGTTTTTACCTGCTCAGTATGTAAAGCCCAGAATGAAATTAACGATTGAAGAAATGAATGAATGAATGAACAAGTCTTTGCACTCCCTCTTATCACCTTTCCTCCTCTTTCCTTGAAGTCAAAAGAGAAAAAGCTACACATGATTATTTTGGAAACATATTGTCAAAAAGACACATAAGAGACGGCATTGTTAGTAGGATTGTGGGCTGGTGCCACAGTCTTTGGAAGACATTTTGGCAATGCTGAAGACTATTTAGAAAAAGAAGTCCTCTTTGCCCCAGCAATTCACTTCTTAGGGCTTTCACTAGAGAAATAAATGCACATGTGCACAACCAGACAGGAACAGGGATGCTGACTGCAGTGTTATTTGTAGTGGGTGGAAGGGAAGAAATAATCTAGTTGTCCATCAGTCGGAGAATGATTGAAAATACATGTGGAATATCCATATGTAATATTTAAGGGATATTTATAATTGGTAACTTAGTAATAAAACACCTAACATGTTAATGTTAGGGGCTCAAGGGATAAAGAAATGAGATATTGTGCATTTTAAGAGAACATTTCTACCATTATTGGGCTTACAGTTTTGTGAGAGGATTGTTGAATACATTGCAGCATGTAGAAAAAATGAGATGGAGCATTTTCATAATGCCATGAAAAGGCGGAGCGCTTGTCCTTATGACAAGAAAATACCTCCAGAGCATTTTAAACCACTAAAGAGACAAATGGGCAAGTTGCAACACAATAACAGTAGGGGTGCATTTTATGTTTAAAATCACAAAATTAATCTACACATTCATATGCTCGTGAATGAAAATGTGAAAGGACACACATTAAATCCTTATCTTTGGGAAAGGGTTAGGATTTCTGGGGGTGGTCCAGAGCATTTTTGTTTTATGCTATCTTGTTTGATTTTGCTTCCCTCCCCCCCATGAGAATGCTTTCATGCATTGCTGGTGAAATTAAAAATAAATAAATAAGCACACTAATGGGAGACCTAACAATCATGCCAGCTAAGAGAAAGCAGGCACTATTTAAACATTAAAGAATCAAATGCAGTTACTACAGCACATCCAGAATGAAAATTGACCTGGAGCCTCTTGCCATCCACAGCGCGAACCTATACAGAAACCAATGCACTAAATATTGTGCTTGCATAAGCTTCACCTGCCAAGCTTGGTTATTTATCCTAAATCTTCGCAGATTCTCTGGGAGGAAGAGGAAGTTAATATTCACTATGTGTCTAACACATCCCAAATATTTGCCATATTTGCTATTTGATTTAGTTCTGCAGTCTCTAAGAAGAATTCGTGTATAAGTCCATTTTGTGTTGCTAGAAGAAAATACCCGAGGGCAAGTAACTTATAAAGAAAAGAGGTTTATTCAGCTCAGAGGTTCAAGGGCAAGGTGCTGGCATCTGCCTGGCTCTGGTGAGGGCCTCATGGTAGACAGCATCCTGATGGCAGGAGCACACAGGGTGAGACAGGAAACAAGACAGAGAGACAGCCAGACTTGCTGTATAACCACCCCTTCTCAAGAGGATGAATCCAGTCTGGGAAGGCAGCACGAATCTCTTCCAAGGACGGCGTCCCCGTGACTGAACCACCTTCCACCGGCCCTCCCTGACTCTTCCATTTCACCGCTTCAGCACTGCCACACCAGGGAGCAAGGCTGTAGGACACGGAACCTCCGGAGGTGAACTAAACCATATCTAACCACAGCAGTTACCATCACCCATTCTGCAGATGGAAAACAGAGACTCAGAAACGTGTTTAACACATCTGTGCAATGTAATGTCTCAGGGAGCCTGGATTCAGACATGGTTCTTCCCGACTCAAAGCTCACCGACTGTCCTGCACCAAGGACTCACTTGAGAGGGGCTAGAGAGTAGATTTCCAGTTGCAGAATCTCAAACTTGTGGGGTTGGATGCCTCATCATCTTCTTCCTGCGTTTTTAGGGGTGTTCTAGAAAAAACCCCTGGGGCTATGTCCTGGGCATGTTTGACAGACTTCTCTTCACTGTATTCCATTCTTGTCTGCTCCTGTCTGCCCACGGCATCCCATCTCAAGAGAGGAAAATGAGGAACAGTGCCAGCGAACAAGAGAAGGGAGGAACCTCAAGCAGCGGGAGCCCACAGAGGAGTCAATAAAATAGGAAGACAAAGAAAAATGGACAGAAGGAAGGGAAGGGCGGGCCTGTGAGGTGATGAGCTGTGAGAGTTCTCATCTCGAAGTAAAAAGATGACAACAAAGCCACACAGGAAAGACTTTTTTCCCCTTCTTTTCCCCTTCCCTTCCTCCCTCCTTTCCCCCCTTCCTCCTTTCCTTTCCCTTCCCTTCCCTTCCCCTTCCTTCCTTCCTTCCCAATTCTAGAATTTTTATTTTTAAATAAATACTTTCCATAATGGTGTGGGAAGAGGGGTGGTCAGGGCAGGATGGAGAGGGGAGAAGCACCCAGACGTCACCTACTTCCCTCCACATTGGGGGCCCTGGTGGAGTTTCCCTAGCTGCTGCCCGAGGGCCTGCCTGAGCAGGTGAGGGGTCTATAGCCCCTCCTGGGCCAGGCCTACCTGGAACCATTCTGCATTGTCAGACCAGGTTCCCACAGTGGCCCTGCACCTTAGCGATCACTGTCTTAGGGATTTTTAGCTAGCCTGTTTCCTGAAAGTCCCTGGGCACACGTTCCAAATGATTAAATAAATGTGTGCAACAGCAGCAGCAAACCAGCTCCAGCAGTCCCAGGAGCAAGGGTGAGAGAAGGAGAGAGGAGATGAGAAAGAAGAGAGGAAGGAAAAGAGGGAGTGAGAAGTAGGGAAGCAGAAAAGAGAGGGGCACAAAGAAGGAAGACAGTAAGAGAGGAGAGGAAAGGTGACAGGAAAGAGGGAAGAAGAAACAAGGCCAGCAGGCCAAGGAGCTGGTGCAAAGACAGGAAGGGAAGGGCAGACGAAAAGCATTTTATACTCCTAGGGAGAAATAATATAAGCTATTTCACCATATCCTGAAGGTCAATAAACTAGGCTGGGAACTTAAGAACAAGTTCTAATTGAGGGTTTGCAATAGGCCCGAGGAAGTACAAAATCCTCTGCCAGTTTCCAACAAGCTGCCTCTCAGAAATTAAAAATCGCAAGCCATGATATATATGGCCCATGTCTACCCACACCCATGTGAACATTATAGCCTGTAGAATGAGGTGGCATCCAAGGCGTTGCTTTAATGTGAGTAATTATAATTAAGCAAGAACTGCCACAGGCTATAATCACATACACCCACTATGTGAACTAACTGGAAGAGGCAAGGAGGTGAGCTCTGCCACAAATGCACAGGAAGGAATGTTCTAGAAGAGATAACAGGAAGTGGAATCAAACAAGAAAGGGAGGTCTTAGTTCCCATTCATGGAGTAGAATGTGGCTGTTTTTGTATTTTAAGGGTAGAAGGCTTAAATCAAGGAGTTGTCCCTATAACCAGGATTCTTTTTAAAATACTTTCAGGGGAGTGGATTTTGCATATGTTACTCACTTTCTGAGGCTATGTGGGTGATGGTTTCATACTGTAGTTGAAAGAAAGCTGGGATTTTATTAGCTGAAGTTGCATTTTTGATATTCTTCATTAATCATTCCTAAGTTATAATGAAAAATTAGTCAGGCCCGTTTGGTGATTTTCTGTAAGGATCTAAGCTTCATCACCTCATATGGTAGATGGATGACCTGCCTTTGGTCATGGGGAAATTCATGAGCAAAGTGTCACTACGGTTTCCACTTTGGGATTCTAGGTCCTGCTATAACTATTCCAGAAGAGTCCCCAACTTCTGTCTTCAGCCTCTCTCTCTAGCCCCTTTTTATTGGCCACAAGCTTGGAGTGGAACTTTTTCTCCAGGGATCCAAGACCTAGAGGCTCAGGACCAACTGCTGAAGAAACTAGACCTTGACCTTAGTTGTCCCTCATCTCCAAGTCTCTTGGAGGGAGACCATAGTGTGACTCTGTGATTCAAGGTTTACACTTTCCTCCAAGGTTATGGGGTCCAGGAGCCCATTAGCCATACCTGGCATCCTTCAGCATCTCCCACTTCCTGTCACCTCCTTTCAACTAGAATGGGACATGTGAAGTTTTATAGGGAAGGCAACTATTCTATGGCAAATAGAGTGCCAGATATCTTGCATCTTTCATTTAGTCCTCACAATCACAGAAGGGATTAGGGATTTTTGCTTAAGTTTTATGGATGAGGAAACTGAGGCTTACAGAGATAACTTATTCAAATTCATATCATTGTGATGAAGGTAGTTCTCAAATCTGTGGTTGCCTGGCTCCAGAAGACTTGTTCTCACCTTTCTCTCCATCATCGTGCTTCATTCCTGAGAGCTTTGGAGATCACATCTTCATGAATCTCTCTAGGAAATTCGGATACCCTAGAGATAGGAGAGGTCTTTTGAAAATTCTGACTAACCCACTAGCAGGGATTTATTTGCTGATAGTTGCTCTCTTTCAGGCATTTCTATTAGGACCATAAAGGCTCAGAGAAGTGAGGCTAATTCTCAGAATGAGAAATGAAAGTTTGGACCCAAAGGAGCTGTAAGAATACTCCTCAAATTGTGGAATTGCATGAGGAAGAGGATGGAGTGGTCAACGATGGTGCCAGATCCAGACTGGGAAGGTTCTGGTCTTCACCTTGTAGAGTGTAGAGCTGTGACTTTCCACACCTGGGGATGCAGCCCAAGTGCCTATCAAAGGTTAATTTGGAAGAAAGAATTTAGGACGTTGGAGTGGATTGGCTACTTCTGGCAGTCTTCCATAAAGTATTATAAGAGGTAGGCTGAAGGTGGCCTGCGTTCCAGCAGTAAGTGAAGGGACCAGGGCTTTGCAAGACAGGCCCTTCTCGCATGTGGCCTTTGATTCAGGATGGATGAAAGTCCTGACCCTGGGTCCTGCATGGCTGGGAAAGCCACATTTTCTATTTCGAACCAAGATTAACACAAAGAAATGGGAAGGTTCTCTGGAGATGCGGCTGGAAAACAGAAAAAGCTGGACCCACTTTCTCCTCAGCTCTCCTGTCCTGTTAAACGTTCTCTGAGAAAGGGGTTATGTAAGTGCTTGGTGAAGTTGGATCTGGGAGCAGTCTAGGGTGATATGAAATTATAAAATCCTCTTTACTCAAGGTAATCGTCTTCCTTCCCTTCAAAGGAGAGGCTAAAACGAAGGGAGAGGTCTGAACTCAGCATATTGCTTTTAAAGTCTGGGTGTGACCCATTAGTGGGTTGCAAGTCAATTTAGTGGATTATGACTAGATTTGTTTTCCCTTTAGTTTCTTTTTTCTTTTCTTTTTTCAAGATGGAATAAAATAGATAATATCAGCATGTACCACCTACACTGAGGGTAAATGCTGATATGTGAGATTTATGATTTGGTTATACATAGATATATAGTAATACATACACATGAAATAATTACATACTGGGTCATAAAATAAAATTAATTTCTCATTACGGGTCATGCTAAAAACATTTGAAAGCACGTAATCTAGGCAGGTACACAAAGCATAGATGTTTGGGGCCAGTGTTAAAAGGCAGGACCAGGCAAAATCTCTGGTTTTAGGTGCAACTCAATAAAGTTGTCTAGAAGCAAAGAGATGAAAAACCAATTAATATTTCGTAAGACGTTTACTGCCAAAGAAACTCCGAGAAAGGGCGAGAACAGTCTGAGATTGTGCAAATCTTACAGCACACTTGCTATAGACTGGATATATGCTGCTGAAATTCATATGTTGAAATCCTAATCCCCAATGTGAGAGTATTAGGAGGTGGGGCCTTTGGGAGATGATTAGGGGATGATGACAGAGACTTTATGAATGGAATTATTGTCCTTATGAAAGAGGTCTGAAAGAATTCCCTTGCCTCTTCTGCCATATGAGTACACAATGAAAGCTTGGTCACCTGTAAACCAGGAGACAGACCTGCCAGACACCAAACTTGGCAGTTTGGTCTTGTGCTTCCCAGACTCCAAAACTGTGAAATAAATTTCTGTTGTTTATAAACCATTCAATCAGCAGTTTGAACAAACAAAGATAATCCCAAACTTGCACAAAATGATAGCGATCAGCTAAAGAGCTATTTATTGTTCCAGGGAGCTCACCCTTCTAATCCCACTTTCAGATATGTCTGTGGAGGACAATGGATGAGGATGCTCTTTCCTGGTCTATATTCAATGCCAAGAATTCTTTCTACTGCCAGGAGTCTTAATTACAGCATCTCTGATCTCTAGGATTTGATATGTTCTATTTTCCATTTCCCCAGTTTTTATTGTATACATCCTGTTCTTTCTCTGCTGCATTGGGTATATAGGGGGTTAGATAACATCATTTAATCCCAGGTCACTGGACCACAAGGAATTACCTCTGGATTTCAAGAAGGATTTCATATGCTGTAGTAATTACAAACAAGCCTTTGGGTTCTTTCCATTTGAGTCATATGCATTTTTATGTGGTCATGGGCATATGTGAAAGTGTTTCTATGGAAGATAAGCATGAATGGATGCTGAGTAGCCAAAGGGGTGGACTGTAGTTGACATTTGTTGGTTGCAATCAACATCCAGGTTCCCTTCCCCCATCTTAGCATGAATGGATTTCCCTTCAAGTAATTACAACCTCATGTAGCCCATGGACTTTTTGGGTTGCTCCAGCTATGTGCTCTGAAGGACTTTGGCCAGGCAGCACATTTTATTTTCCTGATTATAGGCATTCCTTCCTGGGTAGACATCGTATTCTGGGATAGTTTTGTCAAATAAATTCCAGGAATCTGACTTGCAAGGATAGTACAAAAGCAGTTCCACCAGCGTAATATGAGTGAGGAAACATGGGGCTCCTAACTCACCTGGCAGCTTCCTGATGCCTCTGAAGGGAGGAGGGCCTAGGAGGAGGAACACATCATGGGAAGCAGGGTGGAGAGGAAGGAAAGAAAGTTCTGGTTCTTTGTTATACACTTGAGCACCCAGACTGACCAGCCATGTGGCCTGCCTCACCACTGGAACGTTCACCGGGAGCTAGTCAGCACCCTCACTGGAACCTGGTGGAGTTGATTTCTCTGAGTAGTATTCTGAAAATACACACTTTATCTACTCTGTACTTTGTTCTCCTCAAGGCCAAACTTCCTCATGCCAGATGTGGACCTGCTGAGCCTCTGTTCTGTTTCTAGTAGGTCCAGTGACTTCAGCAGGGCTACTCTCCAGGGCTCCTTCTGTGTTCAGTATCCCCCATACTGAGTGCAGACATATAATATATGACTTGATTCTTCTGGAGCATTCAAGGTTCTTAACGGCTGTCTCTAGCCCATCCCACCTTTGACTCATTTCACATCACTAGTTTTGCCCACTATGCCACAGGAGTATTAAACTGCTTAGAATTCCAAACCCCATACATTTTATGTGCCTTTGTTCATACTGGGGTTTTGTTTCTCTGTCTTATCCCCTATACTTTCTTCACTTCATATCTAGTCATCTTTTTTGTACTTCTGCTCTCAAGCATGGCAGCCACTAGCCACACAAGGATACTGAGCACTTGAAATGTGACTAGTGCTAATGAGAAACTGAATTTTATATTTTACTTAATTTCAATTACAATTTTTAAACTGAAGCAATATAAAATATGTTTCTGTTAAACATAACTTAATTGCTTTGATAGGACTACATTTTACTTTAACTGTTGAAAATTTGGCACCCAAATTGAGATGTGCTACAAGTGTAAAATATGTTACTGGATTTCAAAGACTTGGTACAATAAAAAGAATGTCATGTCATATATCTCATTAACAATTTTTATATTGATTGCATAGTGAAATTGTAATATCTTGAGTATATTGGGTTGAGTGAGATACATTATTAAACTTATTAAACTTATTTTTACCTGTTTGTTTTTACTCTTAAAATGTGGATACTAGAAATTTTTAAATTATATACACAGCTTATACTGTATATCTCGTAGGCAGTACTGTGCTAAACCCTATCAGATAGCTTTTCTTGGGGGGGGGCGGTACTGGGGATTGAACTCAGGGCCTTGCATTTGCTAGGCAACCACTCTAACCACTGAGCTAAATCCCCAGCCCCAGATAGTATTTTCCTGAGAAAGTCTTTCTAAATCATCTAGGCTAGGCACAGCGGCTTCCTAACTTCTTTCATGACACCCTCTTATGTAATTAATTGACATTCTCTTCTTGTGTCTCTTTTTCCCACGAGACCATGAGTTTCTCAAGGGTAGGGACCATGTTTTATAGTTCTACCATAGGGCATGGCACATAGTACTTCAAAAATACTTGTGAAATGAATTAACCAATAACTAGTTATACCAAGTTCACAACTGTCTTTAAATGTAACTTCACATGCAACTATTTTTTAGATTAATTTTCTGTCTTAGGGATTCCTACAAGTCCAGTCCCCTAACTATATCTCCAGGCTATCATGTGCAGTGCTCAACCTGGGGAGCTGTACAAGGCAACCCTATAGGCAAACCTTTCAGTTCTTTCTCATATTCTGTGCCTAGAAGACCACCAGAGGGGTACAGAGCAAGAGAGAGCAGACAAGAGTGAATTCCAGAGGGAGTGGAAGAAAGAAGGGAGGAAATGAGGAGCAAAGGAAGCAAGACTTTTCTCTGCTCTTTCTGTGGCAATGTGAGCCCGGCACGGCTGCCAAGCGAACAGTGCTGTGGAAGGGTGGGAAGGACAAACTGGCCAGCTGTGGTGTGCCGCTGGGTGGAGTTAAAATTTATAACAAGGGAGAGGCAATTGAAGAACAGAAAATTCTTTTAAAAATTCTGCTGAAGCCTAATTTAAAAAAATTCCACTCCCTCATGCTGAGTCTTAAGAGATACACTGCAGAACTATTTTCAATCTCATGGTAGCAGGCAGGAAGAGTGTCAGCTATTCCCCCAGCCACAAGGAGGATAGACCCCAGCCTGTAGAATGCAAGGCCTCTGCCCTCCTGTCTTGGGTTGGGGGATAAGGGATGCGAAGTTGTCGAGGCATAGATCTTTCTGGAAAGGTGTGCACCATGTGGTAAGTTAAAAAAATGACTGCACTTTTTTGCAGCTCCTGCCACCAAGAGCTTGGGTCGGTTTTGGCAGCCCTCGAATCTTGTCACACCAGGGGACACTAGCAAAGCTGATGCAAGCAGGGGCTTGGAAAGTGCTTAGACACTGGGGTTTGCTCTCTTTTGCTGATTTTGGGATCCAGCCAGGTGAGATTAGCTTGCTAGATAAGGCTGGTGTGGTCACCCTTGTGGATCCCCTTCAGCTGCCAGACACATAAGTGACACCAGCCAGGACCCCCAGCTCTGGCTAGCGTACAGCTGACTGTAGCCACATAGGCAAGTTTGGTGAGCCTAACAGAGCTGCTCAGCTGAGCCCAGCCAAACTGCCAGAAAGGTGCGCTAACAAATGGTCATTGTCTGAAGTGTCTACGTTTTGGAGAATATTCTTAATGTGGCATTGTGGTCCGAAATGTTTGGTCCCCCTAGAATTCATATATCAAAAATGAATTCCCCATACGGTGGTATTAAGAGGTGGGGCCTTCAGGAAGTAGTTAGCTCATGAGAGCTTTACACTTGTAGAGGGAGAGTGGAAAGGGGCAATGGAAGGTTTCTGGCTCAAGGGCTATAACGCATTCATAAAAGAGGCCTAAAGGAGCTTGTTCACCCCTTCTATTAGGTGAGCACAAGCAAGAAGATGCTGGGTACGAGAAATGGGCCCTCAC
>PVJO010029074.1:0-17280 GCA_004026905.1 Hystrix cristata | reverse complement strand
CAAATGCAGCTGCCTCAAACAGCAGAGGGGTCCTTCCGCCTGCAGTGTCCCTCCCTCAAGTGCCCTATACCAAGAAAGCCCCATAATGTGCTCACTGAAAGGAGAAATGCCTACAGGAGCTCTGTCACTTGCTCCAGAGCATGTGTTAAAGGGTGAGTTTGGAGCTGACAGGCAATAAGCTAACCCATGCCAGCTAAATGCTTTTCACCTTTGCAGCTCAGCTCCTAAGCTGCTGTGACTCCTTCCTGGCAGAGTTGCTCCATACTGTGAGCTAGTGGGTCTTTAGAGTAGCTCACCATGCTGTATAGAACTTTGTTTTTGTTTTTGTTTTTTTAAGTCTGTTTATCAAACAAGCACATAATTATTGTATGCCTAAGAATCACCTCCAGAGATTATTTGTTGGGCCAGGATAGAATCTAGGAATCTATAATAGGTTGTGAGGATAGCGGTCCCTGAGACAACACTTTGAGAAACACTGCTCTTGGCCTGTACTAAACGCACTGTGCCTTAAATCCTCATTGTACCTTTATCCCTAATACAATACCTGGTGATAAGTTGGTGCCCAACTGATGTAGGCTGAGGAAATGAGACACCTGAGACACCAAAGGAGCCAGGGCAGCTTGCTGCAGTAGTAGGGAAGTTCACCTGGTACTATGGGGTAAATGACCAGTGCTGACATCCTCTCAAAGTGGCCTCTCACAGGTGAGTCTGCCTGGAGTAAGACTTTCTATAGCTAGTGCTTTTTTCATTTTTTAATTAAAAAATGACCACCGTACTAATGGCACTTTTCTTTATATTTACTAGGGAGAAAGAACAAGAAACACAAGAAGAGGAACATTTGATGGAAGAAAAGAAAAAGAAAAAGCAGGAAGAAAAGAAAAAGAAGGAAGGTGCTCAGAAAAAGGTTTGGCTAGAGTTACTAGCATCACTGTCCTTGCAGTCATTAGGTGTCTCATTTGCGTTGTCACAGCCATTACCTTGACCAAGTTTCATTCTACAGTATTATTCTTTTAAATCAACATGTTAAATCTGTATTCAGCAAATAGGTATTGTGCTAGTGAAATAAATGCTGGGTGACAGCTGCAAAGTGTCTTTCCTAAAGAACTAAAAACATTACAAGAATGTTTCAAGAAACTTGGTGTTGGTGATAAAGGTTGCCTGTGCTAATCTGTTAAAATGAACTTGAATGTCTAAGAAAGAAGGAAAGGGACATTAAACTGGTATTAGTAGAAAAGCTAGAAACAATTTTTTCAGTTTTGGTAAATGTCCTTTTACAAATCCTGTTAGTAAATATTGAAAAGTTCTATAAATGTGTAGTCATGTTTCTTAAGCTGGACAGGGTGACACAGCTCTAATCTTGCCTACTCAGGAGGCTAAGATAGGAAGATTGCAAGTTCAAGTCCAGCCTAGGCAATTCTCTAAGACCCTGTCTCAAAAAAATTAAAAAAAAAAAAAAAAAAAAAAAAAAAAAAAAAAAAAAAAAAAAAAAAAAAAAAAAAAAAAAAAAAAAAAAAAAAAAAAAAAAAAAAAAAAAAAAAAAAAAAAAAAAAAAAAGGCCAGGGCTGGGGATTTAGCTCAGTGGTTAGAGTGCCTGCCTCGCAAGCACAAGGCCCTGAGTTCGATCCCCAGCACCAACAAAAACCCCACAGAAAACAAACAAACAAACAAACAAAAGACAGGCCAGAAATACAGTGCAGCACTTACTAAATTCAATCCCCAGTACTGCAAAAAATAAAATAAAATAAAATGCCAAGATATACCATTTGTCTTTGTTCTTCCTAGATTAATTAATATATCTTGTGGTTCAAACTATGTATCTTTTTTAGACTATATTAAAATACAGAGCTCAAAAGAGCTCCCATACAGTGTTTTTTTGCCTTTATGTTAATAATTGGCATGTAATGAATAGCATACAGAAATATATTTTTCCCAGCAACTAATTATAATAAACTAACTGAACAAAAACTTGTTCTTAAAATTTCCAATATTGAAAGTCTGCTTATAAACTTTCATATATATGTACATTCTGCACATTATTTTTCCTAAAGACTTTCTGATTTTTTTTTCCAGGCTGCTGATCAAAAAACCAAAGGTAAGTTTATTTATATTTGGGGGGTACATTTTTGTGACAGTACCAAGCTTTGGTGAAAGTGACTTTTTTTCAGTTGATGGTTAGAAACAATATAAGTGTGGCTTTGAGTCTACTTTTTATTTTCCATTGTGAAATTCTTCACTTATCACTGATTGTACATCTGCATCTCATTGGCATTTGGTTACTTTTAAATGCCTAAAGATGTAATACTAGCTTTCTAGACAATATTTTAAAATTTTCGTTTGATTTCCACCAAATAAAGATTGAACTGTAAGGTTGACTCAGTTGAAATAGAACACCCGTAGAATACTGAACTTTTTTAAAGCTTCCAGTTCTTCATTGCCAGTTATTCTTTATAAAAGGTATAGTCTTTTGGCATTATTTTTTTCATACTGATAGGTGGGGTTTCTTTTGTGTCCTCCAAGTTTAGGGCTTGCTTACTGTTGTCTTAATGGGCAATCTGGAGATACATACAGTTCTCCCCATAGCTCAGATGTCCCTAGGGTGCTGTGGAGAGTCAGAAAGATTCCAGCCTCTCCATTCCCAACTGACGTGGTTAGGTATTTTCCAGTGGCTAAGAACATGCACTCCGGGGTCATATACATCAGCTCTGTTTTGTTTGGGACAAGTTACTTTTCTTCTTTAATCCTCAGATACCTTACATTTAAAATGAGAAAGGTAAATTGTTTCTGCCTCATAAAGGTGTTACAAAGGCAAAATGAGACCGTGCAAGAAAATAGCTCAATTCAAGCACATAGCTGCTGCTCAGACAAGGGTCACTATAACTAATTGTTAGCATTTGAAAGTTTTCATTTTCCTTTGGACCATCACAGGCACGCAGTGGTACATGCAGACACATGTACTGTAAAGGTTTTGTGAGAGTGCTGTCTGAGGCTCCAGTCGTGACTAGTCCTATCCTTTTGTTTGGCATTTTGTAGTTTTCAAAGGTTATTTGTATTATCTCATTTGAACTTTCTGATTGAGCAGGGTAGGAATTTGTTTACAGACAGCCCTCCTGGTGAGTTAACTGGCCTGTCCTTGGCTTGACAGCAGGTGGTGAAGGTAGGACTGGGGGAGCCCAGAGCTTCTAACCCTGGTGCATTGGCCTCAGCACCTTGTCTTAAGTCACCTTAAGGATGAATTTAAAGTGAATATGTGAATATTCAAAGGCAGCAGAGTGAAAGGACATTTTCTTCTTTTCTACTCTTACAAGCATTGTTAATTTACATTAATATTTTTTCAGAAAGATCCAAAAGGGTTGCCTCATAGTTGCATTTTACTTTATGATCTCATAAGAAATATAATGGATTCTGATAATTGTTATCAAAAACAATTATTTTTCTGAGTCATTCAGTTCCTCTTTTTTTGAAAAACGTGAAAGTTTTAGAATCTTGTTCAATCTCAGCTGTATTCTGTATTCACTATCATTGTAATTATTTTCTTCTCAAATAACTGATGGCTTATTATTGTATAGTGATCATGAATTAACATTTTCCTTCTGCTGGACACAGAATTATTATTTCCTTTTACTGTGCTGATAAATGTTTTCATCACTGACTCCAAATTCTACAGTTTGTTGGGGTTTTTTAGTGCCAGGGGTCGAATTCAGGGCCTTGCACCTCCTAGGCAAGCACTCTAACCACTGAGCTAAATTCGCAGCCTCTCTATTGGGTTTTTATCTTTCCTAAAATACTGCTCCTCTGGATAGGGTTTATCAGTAACTGCTAACTAGCCTTAGGACAGGGTAGTAATGATTACTCTTGTCCTTCTAAACAAAGCATGCTTTTGAATTATAAAGAATCTAATAGTACTGGAGGTAATTCACTAATGAATATTAGCATCTTTAGGTTTAAATTTACTCCGAATCTCCATTGTTACTGGATCAATAAAGTAGGTACTGCAAGCTGAGTGTTCTGACTTTCTGAGTGGACCCTGGTGTTAAATAGTATAGACTTGGCCTGACTGAAGGAATGAGGTGTGTTATAATAGCATTTATGCTCACACATAAAATAGATTTGTTTGCTTTTCTAATATGTGGCATTTTGATTTTCCTTGCTCTGGCCTATAGATCTATAGGGCAGGAAATGTATTTGCTCATTCCTCTTTTCCCCACCACCCTTGCTCAGGGACTGTTTTCATGCCAGACCTTGTAGTAGGCCCTTACGTTTATTACTTCTCATTGTTGGCATTATTGTCTCCAGGGTAAGAGAGTAAACTAAAGCTGTGAAAGTTTGCTGAATGAATGTCCCGATGAGTGCAAAGCAGGTGAATGGCATGAATGGCAGAGCTGATATGTTCAGACTCTTCCCTCAGGAAAGGCACACAGCACTCTCCTATACTCCTTTGCTACTGTGCTCCAGAGCCCAGAGGGCACTCAGAGAAAGGGCCAGCTGACTGAGGGCACAGTCAGAGAGGGGCAGAGCTGAGACCATGTTAGCCTGCCCGACTGGATGTTGGGACCCACTCCAGAGCTGCTGGAACCATGGACCTAACGTCTCGGGGCCCCAAGTTGTGTAGGAAAGAGTTTAACAAGCTGAGTGAGTTCAAGAGTTGAATAGAGAGGCTACAGTTTAGATTGTGTAATATGCTGAATCACTTCTTAAAAGTTTGAATTGTTTTGGTTTTTGTAATTTGCTTACACGAAACCAAATCAGTTAGTAATTTCCTTGTCCTGCAATAATTATGTACCATTTAAATACTAGTATTAGGGAAGCAGTGCTTCCATTAGTTAGCATATTTGACTTAATTTTCTCAATTGAAACTTAACCTCTTTCAATTTTAATTTGTTTTAAACATTTTAAGAGAACTCTAGAATGTCAAATACACACACATAGAGGTTATATCTTCTGGCTTCTCCCACAAAGTATTAACTAGTCTTGATAGAACAGTCTTTATTATGGTCTTAATTATGCCTAAAGCCCTTTTTTTCCATGTCTGTCACCATTGAACTGGGAATCCTTACTTAAAAGACTGACACAGTACTATCTTTTGTGAATAATGCAGTCTAATGTGTAGTACCCCCCTCCATGAATATGAAATGAGGCTTCTACAAAGTCTGCTTTGCAAAATCACAAAACAGGAATTTTATCCCTCTCTGTCTTTTCATTCACTGATCTGTGACTTCTTTGTGAAGTTAACTTTTTTCCTTTTTAATGTGTAAGTCAAGTGAGTCAGTTGTGTGAAATATCATGCTTCCTGGGTTGAAAACCCTGTGGCCTGCCCTTGTGTGCTGGTGCAGGCCATTTTCTCTGAGGCCAGGAGCCACACTTGCTGAGCTCTGGCAGTTTTCATTCAAACATGGGATTCAGTTTGACTTTTCAGTTTCCCTGTCCTGGCTCCTTCTGATTCCCCTCATTGTCTCTGGGTAGGCACAGCAGACAGGGGGGTTGATATCTTATGTTCCTAAAGAGTCTGGGCATGTTTATCTGTCTGGAATCCTTTTCCTTCACTATACCTAGTCTTGGGTTGTTGTAGTCAGCTTTTCTTTACTTTTCCTTCTGTGATGAGCACAAGTAATGCTTTTTCACTGAAAATAATTTGAGCATTATCTAAAGAGAAATTAAAGTTTATTCGAAATTCCTCTATCCTTAGATATTTACCAGCTAACATTCTGTTAGCCATCCTTGATTGCATCTCATGAATTCATAAACATAAATATATATTTATATGGACTTCTCTACTTCCCCCAGTTCACACTTTCCCAACCCCAGCCTCTCAAGAGGTGCACTAGGCCATTAGGAAACCTCTCTGCAAGCCTACTCATGAACAAATAGTCCTTTGTAAATTCCACTGAACATTTTGCATTGGCCAGCAAGAAAAGAGACAGCTGAAGAGTCACTGGCTTTGCTTTAGTGAGACTCTACATGCTCCCATAATTGGGGCGAGATCAGATATAATCCTGTTGTGAAATGATATTAACTTGTAAGGTATATAGCTCTCCTGTGGAGTAACTGGTATCCCAGAACACTTCAAACTGGCATGGGCTTTGCTTTCATAACCTGTAATCTCTTTTCTTTATTTTGGTCATTGTTCTTAATTTGGGCACAGATAATACTACTAGTTTTATATGGATGCGAGGACTTTGTGAGCCCAAATTTTTCACGTTGTTTTCTGAGGTGTTTTTTTTTAAGGATTAACTATGATAATACGATACTCACAAATGTGAAGTTAATTCTGTGGTTTTAGTCAGATTTTTTTTAAAAGGTCATGTTTTACAATCAGGTGCTAAACTTCAGCATGCATTCAGTTCGTATGTTAATTTTCAGTAAACCTTTATGGGCTTTTATTAATGTAAATCATTGAAAACCATATTCTTTCCATAGCCTTACATTAAGTGATAGTGTTTTGGAGTCACAAATTGTATGCAATGTCTTCTACTACTATTAAGGCTCATTCTAGTATGTAAAGCTTTTTATCAACCTATATGAAGAATAGTGAGAATTGAGGTAATAAAGCATGTCTCCCCAGTGTCATAGACAGATACAGATAAACAGTAATGAAAATTCACCCTTTGCACTTTGCTCATTAGATGGTTGCTCTGTTTAGCTCAGGCAGTCAGTTGCTGTTCGTTCAGTCTTTCAGGGGTCCCGATACAATAATCCGCAGTTAGTGTTTGTAAAGCATTAGATCTGTGTTTTCCTGAGTTACACAGTATAATAAAATTGGCCAGAATCTTAGAATTTATCTGTGTACTTGCACTCATATCCATCTAACTAAACCGAGCATTATTTTGAATGTGTAAGTTCTTCCCAACAGCAGTGGCTAAGTCTATTTAACATGCTCAGCACTATATATTTCATAAAACATGACGTTTTATTTGCTTGTCTACAAAATTAATAAAATCTTAGACCTTGAAGGATCCTTAGAGATTATTTAATTCCTATATTGGATAAGGAAATGAGATCTGAAAAGGTTAAGTGATTTGTGCAAGGTTTGACAGCTAGTTAGTGGCAGAATTAGAGCCCTTATCTTGTTGTCAATTATGTATTCTTCCTACTATGACAGGAGATATAGGTATTGTGTATCTGTTATTAATAGAACTGTTCATTTTAGGAAAGAATTTAGGTACATAGGATTTTTTCAAATAAAGTTGAAAGATGTTCCTAAGATCTTTATTGTATGAGGAATCTTTGAGGGATGACGTCTTTTAGGTTTTAAAATGTTAGATTTGTCTTATTTTAGCTATGTTGCAGTATGTTTAAAGGAATTAACTGTTAAACCCTAACGGGAAGATAGAATAAATGTGTTAATTTTTTTCTCATGAGAACAAAAGAAGAGATGAGGTGTTTTAAAATGCACAGGCAAGCTAAAAGGGTAAAAATACATTTCCAGAAAACAAACTCTAGGCAGGCACGTAATGTGTAAACTCTTGATCAGATTTTAAAAGAAAGGCAGTTGAGGTGTGACAGCAGGGTGCAGCACACCATGCTTCTCTCTTCCATGTCCTTTCACAGCATCTTCCCACAGTCACTTCTACTGAGTCTCAGAGTAAAGATACGTGTCTATATGTGGTATAACTCTTCATCTTTCTAAACTCTATAACTTTATAAACATAAGGGCAGTTTCCAAGGTTAGGGAAAAATAATAGTTCATAACTCTAGAGGAAGTTGACAGTCTGCTTTCTGAGAAATAATTTGTCAGCCCAGGTTGCCTTCTTTTTTTGTGTGTTAAAAGCTGTAGCCTGTGTGGTGGCACACACCTGTAATCCCAGCATTTAGGAGCCTGGGGCAGGAGGGTCACTGCAAGGTCACGGCAAGCCTGGCTAGACTATATGCGTCAAGGCCAGCTTCAACTACATAGTAAGATCCTGCCCCCCCAAAACCTTTATTGGTTAGAATTGGCATGCAGTAAACCGCACATATTTAAAGAGAACAATTCGATACATCTTGCCATGTATACACATGTGAAACCATCACAATCAAGTAACAGCCATCATTCCTGAAAATTTTCTGTGCCCCTTTCTCACAGATCTCTCCTTTCCCTCCTTGTCTCCATCTGGCTCTCAGCAAAAACTGATCTGTTTCCTGTCCCTGTGAGAGTTGCTGTTTTCTAGAGTCTTGGTGGAATCACACAGTGTGTAATCTTGACCTCTTGAATGCAGCCTAACACTGAGGTGCGTCCCTGTTGTATGTGTCAGTTGTGCATTTCTTTTTCTTGCTGAGCAGCATTCCCTTGCAAGGCTGTATGGACAGTTGTTTATCCATTCAGCTATTCATGGACAACTGAGTTTTTTCTAGTTTTTAACTATTTAAGCTCCTGTGAACATTCATGTATGAGTCTTTTTGTATAGATACATACTCTGATTTTCTTGACTAAATATGTAGTAATAGAATGGCTGTATCACATGACTGGTCATGTTTAATTTCTCAAGAAACATCAAGACTACATTTTAAAGTGGTTGTACACTTTCATAGGTCTGCAGTTTAACCAACACAGGGTATAGTTTCAGCTGTTTTAATAGGTATGCAGGGTATTTCATTATGGTTGTGATTTGCATTTTTCTAATGACTGATGATACTGCACATTATTTTTGTGTGCTTCTTTGCCACGTGTATATCTCATTTGGTTAAGTATCTATTCCAGTTATTTGCCTGTCATTATTGAATAATTTAGTTTCTTATTACAGATTGACAGTCAGCTGGCCTCTAGAGTTGGGCAAAAGACTCGTTATTGCAGCTTAGTTGTCTGTGTGTCTCAGTCATCTTGACTTTCTGTGTGTGTGCTTACTTGTAATACAGTAATACCAGAAAATACGCACTTTCAATTAGGATGACATTTTATCTAGCTTTAGCTTATCAAATGATAGGATTATATTAGCCACATTCTACATCTAGAGTTAGCTAGTTTGTTAAATACCTACTAGACAGTAGAGATAAGTTTCCTGTTCTCAAGAAGATATGTAATAAGGAGACCTAGATATATAAGCAAATGAGTGCAATACAGTTTCTAGGGTTTTGTGATTATTTATCCTACACTTCATTGTCAAAGGGGGTTAAGTTGGTCATCTTTTCATCAAATATTTGTATCTCTATAAGGAGAGATAACCTGCTTTTAAAAATAAATGAGAGGGGGCTGGGGATTTAGCTCAGTGATTAGAGTGCTTGCCTCGTAAGCACAAGGGCCTGAGTTCGATCCCTGGCCACCAAAAAAAAATAAATAAATAAATAAATGAGAAAACTGAGAAAGGAAAATACCAATAAAAGTTAGATAAATACATGCTTACAGCTGGCTGTTTGTTCACTTGTGCCTTGGGTTTGCTGTGAGAACAAAGACAAAGAGGTGTGCCTTCTCCCAGTCATCCCAAACCCAGCCATTGCGCCATTTAAATTGAGCTCTCTCAGGAGCCCATCCTGACAAAACATGGAGTTGAAACTAGAGAGGTAGAGGTTGGGAGGCTGGCTCACAGAGTCCTCGTGTACTCACTTAAGGACTTTAGGTGTGATTTTCCAGGCCAAAGGAAGCTCTGGGAGAGTTTTAAGTGAGAAAGTGATGTAAGATATGTATTTTGGAAAGACCACTGAACACTCAGGATTAAGGATGAATTAGTGTGGGAAAGTGCTGGAGATGGCACGTGCAGTTAGACCAGTGCACAGTTCAGGCTGTAGATGATGGAGTTAAGTGGTGGGATTGAAAGGGAAGGAGCCTTGTTGATTGATAGTATAGACAGAAACAGAAACTACCTGAGCTGATCATTTGATCTGAGCACTGACTATTTGCTGGTTACTATGGGGAGAAAATGATTTTGGCTTTCCACTCTTTTGTGGGTCTTACAGTGCTAAGGGGAACAGATACAATATCAGTCGCAGTGCTACTTGTATCATTGCTAACTGCAGTGACCACTGTGCAGGAAGGAAGCAATAGTTGGGTGAGAACATAGATCAAAGGCACCTGAAGTAGGCTGGAAGTTGCAGAAGGCATTGTGAGTGATGCTGAATTGAGATCTGAAAGGTGGTGAGAATTTACCTAAGCTGGGAGAGGAGAAAGAAGGGTTCCACATAAATACAGAAGGAGGAGCCTAAGTGCTGTGAGGCTGGGGGCAGTGTGGCATTTTCCAGGAACTACACCAACAAAAGGCTGGCAGGGCAGTAAGGAATCACAGGACGACGTGTGTAAGCAGGGATAAAGCGTGTGGGGCATTCACCAGCATTCGGGGCACCAAGCAGCTGTTAGGTATTTTCTGGAGAACGAGAAGGCTTTTCAAAGTCAGCTTGAAATAGGGCCAATTTTCCTCCTCCCTCATCAGCCTTTTCTCACTACTTAGTTGCAGTGGTTTGACTTAGGCTCCCTCTTCTGGCAGGTTGCAGGATTCTGCATTTTTTGATAAAAATATTTCCTACTGCGTTCACATTATTTTAGCAAAGGGATTATTGTCATTTCACAGTTTACTTATTTTTTTAAAAAAATACCCACAGTCTTATACAAGGCAGAATTCATATCCTAGGAGAACACATTTGAGACCTGATTACACTTAATCCTTCTGTGTTTTCTGTGGTTTTGGATTTGCTGTCTGTCTGAGAGCTTGTTCGGTTCAGGATGATTTAGGTTGAGGAGAGATGAGGTCAGGAAAGAGTTCAAGACACTGCAAGCTGCACATTTCGTGGGCTTTCTTTGCCTTTGATGTTCTCTTCAGTCTTCTGCAAAGTACCTGTATTGAAATTGGTGTGAGATATGGAAAAGATTGTAGAAAAGCCAGCAAATATTAATGCTGTATTGGTTACTTAGCTTTAACATATGCTAATATCAGCATTTTCTGTCTTGATATTCTAAATCAGTCTACTGTTACTTTAAAAGAATTTAGAATTACTTGCCTATGACATAAATGTTCTTTGAATAGAAGAATGTAAAGGCTAAGTCAAAGTAAGCTTTTGATGAAATGGTTCTTATTGTTAGTCACTATTAAAATAATTTTACTTTAACATTGATGTTGTCATCTGATATATTGAGAGGAACATTTGATACCTTTCCGAGGTAACTGTAATACATTAGAAAATACTTCTGAGCAGCATTTCTTATTAGCAGTAGATACTTAGTTAATATAGTTTGTAGCTAATGAGTTTGTGTTCATTTTGAATTGGGCTCCAAATGTTGC
Organism: Hystrix cristata; assembly: GCA_004026905.1. Taxonomy (NCBI): domain Eukaryota; kingdom Metazoa; phylum Chordata; class Mammalia; order Rodentia; family Hystricidae; genus Hystrix; species Hystrix cristata. The sequence goes on along the minus strand of PVJO010029074.1, from coordinate 6,100 downwards.
CATGGTAATAGATCAGCCAGAAGCTGGCAACTGAACAAACAGAAGGCCACTGCTTTATATCCCACCAGGACTGCTGGTAAACACAGCAGATGGACCCTCACTCAGAGCTGTCTCCTGCTTACATCTCATTGTTCCACGGCAACTTCTTGCCACAGTGTTTGTTGCCCTGTAGGTTGCAGGAGAAATTATAATGAAAATATTCCTTGGAATCTGATTATTTTAGCTTGAGAATACAGTAGTTCTTCTACATAGTCACAGTTATAAACATTAATCATATATACTAAATTTGAATGTAAAATGTTTAAAAAATGAATCATTGAGTATACTAAAATGACTAGAATTGGGGTTGAGGATTTAGCTCATGTGATAGAGCACTTGCCTAGCAAGTGCAAGGCCCTGAGTTTGATCCAAGGCACCCAAAACAAAAATAAAACAAACTACTAGAATTAATTCATGATTTTTTGAATATTTTTCTTTTTGTATTATGTAGTATCTGTGCATGAAAGATGTTTCTGTGCTTTATCATACAAGAACTTTTGTTTCTTAAGTTCTAGGATGCCATCTGTATAGAAAAAAAAAAAAAAAGCTCAGTTTCTGCTGCCTCACACTCACAGCAGAGGTGGCTTCTGTGCTCCCACCAGCTAGCAAGTCCTTTTGCAGGGTCATCAGCTGAGCGTCCTCCCGTCCAATTCAGTTCTGAGACAGTGTCAGGTCCTGTGGGTTGAGGGCTCCGTCGCCAACACCGCCCACTTCAGACCCCATCACAAATCGGGGCCTCCAGGACTTCTGACCGACTTCTGATTGTGGGGTTCCCACCATATCTTCTTTGGGTTCCTTAGTTTGCTAGAGCGCCTCACAGAACGCAGGGAAACACATTCAGTGGCTTATTATAAAGGATATTTCAAAGGGGCAAGATAAAGAGCCAGTGAGATGTGCAAGGTCAGACAATTTGGCAGGATCCCACTCAGGGAGCGCTCATCCCTGTGGGGCTGAGACGTCCCACCTCCAGCAGGTGGGTGCATGCGTGTTTACTTCCTGCAGCCTCTACTGGTCAGCTATCCGGAAGCTCCTGAGCCCCTGCCCTTCTGGGATTTCACAGAGTGTCGTCACACAGGTGCGACTGAGGCACGGACAGCCGTGTAGAGACAGGATTAGACGCAAAGGCTGCAATCTGTGCAAGTATCCTGGGTGGGGAACCCAGTGGGCCATGTGTGCAGACTTCTCTAGCATTCCTCCCTCCTGGGGAGGGGCAGGACCCCTTCAGAATGGGGTCTTAGGCTCAGATCCGCAAGGGCAGAGTTTCCTTTATGATCGAGTCCAAGACAGGAAGGCAGGGTGAGATTAGGCTGTCTTTCTAGTTTCTATGACCACCTTGGGAAAGAGATATTCTGGTTTCTAAGGCTGCCTTGGAGAGGAAAAGGAGCAGGCGGAGGAGGGCAGAAGGATAGCAATACATTGTTTTCTAAGGCTGATAGCACCCAGAATTATAATAAAATACTGTCTTCAACCTTCATTGCTTTAAAGCTGCTTTAGGAACCAGGGACAAAGGCCAAACATTGACGAAAGATACACTTACTGTTCTAGACACTGAGGAAATAACAAGGGCTAGGGGAATCGTGAACCAGGAAGCCAAATACCTATATTGTGATGTCACACTAGAAGCCATACAACATATCACTGATTTAATGATGTCTTACTGATGGGTTTGAAGGATGAAGGAGGAGACCATATTAAATTTAACACATTCCTGCTGGCCGAACAGCAGGCTTGGGCGGCTTGTACCTCCTGGTGGTACAACTGGATCTAATCACATTTATCAGTCTTTTTGCTAATAAAATTAATAAAAAGCCACATGATGAGACAGTCATGCATATACCGTTGGTGGTTCAAGCCACCCAGCAGTGAGATGTACAAATTGGGGCCCCATCACGAACATGTTAAATATTAGTTGTAAGATCCATTCAGATTTTAGAAGTAAGTTGTGTTAAAGTGTATGGATTGAAAATGTCCCTAGAGGGTAGTGTTTACTTGTGAGAAGTCACTTTTAAAATACACCCCTAATCTAGTGTATGTCTATTCATCAGTGCACCTGAGGCAAATGGTTATGAGGGTGTCTGTCAGTCCTGTAATGGGGGTAAAAGAGGGAATTGAGTGCTTATAATATTACTGAAAGGACTCAGGGCTGTGCCTCCAGAAATGACTCCCCAAAGAGTCCTGCAAGGAGCTGCTGCTTGGGGAAGGAATTGGGAGCCCCTGTTGCACTGTTGCCCTCAGAGCCCAGCTCCAGCCCCTGCAGTGCAAACGATAGGAAACAGTACCAGCTGGGTATAGTGGTACTCAGTGGTACTCAACTTCCCAGCACTCAGGGAAGTTGACGCAGGAGGATCATGGTGAGTTCAGGGCCAGCCTGAAATACATAGCAAGATCCTGTCTCAGAAAACAAAAAAAGAAAGCAGTACCAGTGCAGTTTGTCTCAGTCACAGAGAGCCTGGAACAGCCCCACCCAGACCTGCCATCATCTCCAGGACTATGCACATGTCCTTAGCCAGCACTGTCCCTCACCTCTGGACCTGGATTGCACATGCCCCTAGTTGGGCAACCAGATGTTCATCCTTTGCCACTGCTGCCGCCCAGCCCAACTGGTGGGCAAAGCCTCAGTGTTTGCTGAGTGAATGAGTACCTTCTGTCTCAGTGAGCCATCAGCTCAAGGGGACAGATTGAAAGAGGCAGCAGGGATGTCAGAATTTCAAAGAATGTAGAAGAAAATTTTAAACAATTATAGTAGGGAGATTGTGGCAGTCTGCATTAGGTTAGTAAGAGGAATTCTTAGTAGTAGGGGGGCTTAAGCTGGAATAAGTAGGTAGTAAATGTCATCCTGGTCTCTGCAGGGTCCTGGCTGCAGCAGGGCCAGAAAGGCTGGAAACCAGACTGAAGGCCGGGATGAACATACAGAAGCAGGGCAGTGTAACAAGGGGAAGAAAGGCTGGGCCCTTGTGTGCTGCAGTGGTGGGACTGAAGTGACACAGGCTCTGGCCATGGGAAACAGCAAGGGATACCAGAGAGGAGAGTGTGACTATGACCAGGGCTCAGGGAAGCTCAGAGCCCCACACGTGTGAAAGAAAAGGAGACAGGAAGGAGGAGGGACCAGCGAGGTGAGTTTCTTCTCCTCTGGTCTCTTAGAGGTGACGAGGTGGCTAGAAGTTTGAAAAGGAGCTCCTAAGTACAATCCTCCAGAGCCCTGAAGGGACAGTCTGAATTTCTTGTCCATCCTGTCCATACTGTAACCTGGTTTTTTTTTTTTGGTTTTTTTTTTTTGAAAAGTAGTAGGAATTTATAAACTGCCTGGCCTTGTTATGAACAGTGCTATCTGAAAATTTTAGCTCAAAGCAGAAAAGTATTACTTAGAAAATTGTTTTAGGGCTGGGATTTAGCTCAGTGGTTAGAGTGTTTACCTTCCAAGCAGAAGGCCCTGAGTTTGATCCCGAGCACCCCCCCAAAAAATTGTTTTAGACTGTTGCTTTCTTATATAAAGCATTAATACCTGTCTTTTACCAGCAGATGTCACCCTCATTTTTTTTAAAAAGGTAAAAGCTTTATTTGGCAAAAGAAGAGTAACCAAAATTTCCATACTGTTGAAAGTTTTTTGTACTAGCTATGTAGTTAAGTGGTTACTGTCTTATCTAAACAAAACAAATGATTTATTGATGATTCATAAACAAAATCAAGCTAAAATAATTCCCAGGGTCTTGCTGTGTTCTGCTATGTAAAACACTGAAGTATAGAAAGATTGGTTATAGCATGAGCCTTTCTCATTGAGTCATGGCCTTAGATTCAGGTCTGTTTAACGAACAGGAATGTTAGGATTGCTTTAATGGTCAATTTCTTTGAGAAAGAATAAATTTAGAAGTTTTGATCTGAAGTGTAGATCCCTAGCCAAAAATTATCCACTTGATCTATCTGTATTGTAAGAATAGATCCAAATTTGAGATCATCCACTTACCATTTGAGATTGTTAGGTGACTGCTGTTTTCAAAGATCCAAAAAGTAGTGGCTTAAACAGAGCGAGTTTATCACTGCATGATATAAAAGAAACCCAGAGGTTTCTCCTGGTCAAAATTCTTGGTTCCTTCTGCCTCATTGCTTTGCTGGGCAAGGCATCTCTTCCCTTTCCTTAGGGTTCAGGATGACTTCCACACCATAAACCAGAGCATTAGCTCTTCAGGCAGCTAGAAAAATTACCGTGAGAATTACTATGTGGGTAAACACAGTATACTATGCTCATGTTATATACTCTGGGGGGTTTGATCTTTTTGTTCACTTAATAAGTGCTTAATGATATTTTTCTCTTTGTGACACAATATGCTGTTACTACAGTGTAGAATATAGAGTTTTAGGGGAAAAATCTTTTATCTGAAATAGCTTGCGATCTATCATACCTGCTGGTTTCTCAATCTCTGTTATAATTTCAATCTTTAAGAAACAGAATTATTTAAGTACAGTGAGGAAACATCTTAAACTTTTCTTTTGAAAAGTTACTGCTACTTCTAGATCATCACTTTCTGTTAGAAATATATATAAACAAGGGGCTGAGAGTGTGGGTTGATGGTAGAATGCATATCTAGAATGCTGAGAGTATGGGTTGATTAACATGCATGTAGAATGCATGTTAATCCCAGTAATGTGCGCGTGTGCACATATACACACACAAATAAATAGAGAAGAAATTCCCTTTAGCTGGGTCACTGAGGCACACCTGTAATCCCAGCTGTTCAGGAGACTGAGGCTGAAGGAGTACTGGACCCCAGGAGTTCAAGGCCAACCTGGACAACATAGCAAGACCAAAATTTCAAAAATAATGATGATGATGGTGACATTGATGATGCATGCCACAGATGTGAGCCAGGTAAATCAAGTCAGGTAAGAGTGTTAGCATCCTTTAAAAGTAACAGGTAAAGGTACTTTCAGTGATGTATTTTTATCTCAGTATGTCTAAAATAGTACATTTCCAACATAAAATCAGTATAAGAAAGTATTAGATTTTTTTTGAGAATCAGTATGTATTTTACACTTATAGCATATCTTATTTGGATGTAGTACCCAGTAGCCACATGTGGTTAATGGGCACCATATTGGGCAGCACATGGTCCTCTTTCTTGTCTAAACTCTGAGACTTAATAGTTACGTATGTTTTGAATACTCTTAAGCATCTTGTAATTTTTATTGTCGCAATTAATTATTGGTTCATTCAGGTGAGAAACCATGTCCTATGCTTCTGTGCCTTCTACTCTGATTAGCATAGCCCTGGCTCAGCCTCAGGAAATTCTTTTTTTTTTTTTTTTTTGGTGCTGGGGATCGAACTCAGGACCTCGTGCTTGTGAGGCAAGCACTTGAACCACTGAGCTAAATCCCCAGCCCAGGAAATTCTTTTTCTCTTTTGAGTATGTTCGGTTTGAAAGGAAACATCTTCAAGCAGCACCATCCCGTAGGAAGTGGAGATGGAGGCTGGGCCAGAGAGAAGGGCAGCACTGTGGTAGTATATGGGCCTCAGTTGCAGAGCAGAGGCTCAGAACCATGAGGGTGTATGCCCACAGATGGGAGCTCTCGAGGGCAGGGAATGAGAACAAAGACTTGGAATCTGTTTGTAGTTGCAGGGCCAGCAGAATAAAAGAGTCTCTGAAGGACAAAGGAAGAGGTGGGCAGTCCCAGCAGACAGGCCTGTCGTGAGGTAACTCTCTTGTGCATGGAGCTCAGTGTGAGATGGATTAAAGTACCCAGGTTTCTAAGACAGGATCTGATACCTCTAAACTTGATGGGCCCCTGTTTTGATTAAGAGCCTTACCTTCCCTTTTCATGCAGTAATCATGCAGAAGACTCTCAGCAATCGCAGAGGATATGTGGAACTGATCGTTTAACTACTTACTTACAACTATTTGTACTTTAAAATAAAACAGCACCCACACTTTGAGGTACATTACTGGAATTTTTTCCCCTAGATTTTTTGTGTCTGATAGTCTAATAGTACAGGTAACTTCTATTTCCTTTACCAGTAGCCAACAGACTTTTCCCGAAAGGGGCTAGGTAGTAAATATTTTAGACTTTT
>PVJO010029073.1:0-17269 GCA_004026905.1 Hystrix cristata | reverse complement strand
CACCCTCAGGCCGGCTGAACCGGGGTCCCGGGTTGAGCCATTCTGAGACCCCCTTCCTGCTGTCTCGCAGGACGGAGAGGGAGACACCCCGAGCAGGGTGTGGGGTGCGCCCAGGAGGGAGCAGCGAAAGCCGCCTGCCCTGGGCCTCTGCTGGTCTCCCACCAGGCTCTGACCCCTGGGCGAGCGCCAAGGAAGAAGATCGGAAGTTTGAGACCGCGAAGCCCCGGCCCTGAAATGAAACTAATGGGCTGCGGATGTACCTCTGTGTGAAGGGTCTGCATATAGTCCCCCCCGGAAATAAATAATGAACAATTAAGGTCTAACTTTACAACTTTAGAGTTCTTTGCTAGGAGCAAATAAAATGTTAGGGGGATGACAAAGGGCAAAGAACAACCCTAGTTGTGCTGCTGACTTACTTTTCCTCACTTTCTGTGGGGCTTGTGTGTGTGCGAGTGTGAGCGTGTGTGTGTGTGTGTGTGTGTGTGTGTGAGTTAGAGAGAGAGAGAGAGAGAGAGAGAGAGAGAGAGAGAAAGAGAGAAAGGTCTCACTGTGTAGTTCATGATGAGCAGACTGCGAACTCAGGGTTAGGGTGGCGATCCTTTGAGACAGTGTCCCCTTGGTAATTCGGGCTCCTATCGAAATCAGTTTGTATTCCAGACTGGTGGAGAACCCTTGGGACTCTCCTGCCTCTGCCTCGTGAGTCTCAGCCACTGCGCCCATTCATTTCTTTTTCTTTTTTTTTTTTTGGTGCCGGGATGGAAGTCAGGGCCTTGAGCTTGGCGCCATTCATTTCTTGCACATGGTCCCGCCTTCCCTTCAGCCCTCGCCCTCCGGGCTGGCTCCTCTTGGTAAGCTCGCGGGGCTCTCTGACCATCCCCTTCCCGGCCTGGCTGCCCGGGCCGCCCAGCACTGTGCTGCGACCACGCGGGTTCCGGCCACGCGCTGTGGCCGGCGCCTTGTGCGTGCCGCGCTTCGTGCCGCAGCGCATCGGCCGCGGGCAGGCCCGGAGCCCACGTTGCCGGAAGTCCGCCCGAGGCCCGCCCGAGGCCCGCCCGAGGCCCCGCCGAGGTGGGCACGCGGGGCCGGGCTGCCGGGTCTGGCCGGCGCCGTGCAGGACGCGCGAGGCTGCGGTGTCCGGAGGGCGGGCAGGCCATTCCCCTCTGCGCCTCTGAATTTCACTGCACCCATTTGTGCTACAGGGAGCTTTTCAAGGTAACATTTGACTTTTTGTTTGTTTGTTTGGGTTCAGGTAGTCTCCCTCTGAACTACAGAACTTCTAAGTTCTGTAGGCTCGCTCTAGTTCAGGCTGGCCTTGAACTCATGGCGTGTGTCATTTTGAGGAAAACACACTTGTTCTTTGCTTGCTTTTGGGTCCTGGGGACTGAACTCACGGCGCTGTGCAAGGGCTCTACCACGGAGCTGAATCCCCGACCCCGGTTTGAGGAAAACGAACCAACCAAGCACTTACCAGTGAATGTCCCGGGAGAAGTGTTTTGTGATGTTGGGGTGGGAACTTCTGGTCCAGAGATGGAGGGCGCTTTCTTCTGCTTCCTTTGCAGCTTTATCAACTCTTGTGACAACCCTGTAGAGGACAGTAATGGGTTTTGAATGCAGTTCTTTTCTACTAACACCATCCTTGCTAAAAAATTCTGCGTGCATTCCGGGAACCAAGTAAGCAGGGAACATCTTGCTTGCTCAAATTAATTCTTTGGCTCATTGCATTGATGAAACAGGTTTGTGATTGGGATATATAATGTGCTGAAAAGCAGTGATTCGAAGCCTCCCTCTTCCCCCTTCTTCCTTTGTCTAGGTTGGTTTTTGCTTATGAAAAGTCAACTTAGTTTATTAGCAGGGATAGAATGAAAAAAGCCTTAAAATGTCAAAGGATTTCTTTAAGGTGCCCATCTACAGAGCTCATTAGGAGAGGGATATTGTTTTACTCGGTTTTCAGTGTATTCTGATAGTGAAGAAATGAAATCACATGTTGGTTCTGTGTATTTTAATTTCTTGACATAGGGAGGCCGAGAGAGAACTTCACTGGTTCTGAGGAAATTAAATATTTGATTTTTCTCCTCGGCGCCCACTGGCTGTGGCCCTGGCAGATGTGGACACAGAAATTCAAAGGCTGCAAAATGTGGAGATGGGAGATAAGCAAGCCTAAATGTGGGTAGGTCCTTGATGTTTGTGGAGCTACCAGCTGGGCCAAAGAGTACTGAAATTCAACACTGTCAGGCCATAAGAGATCTGCTGTCACACACCAAGTCTAGAAAAATCTGGAACTGTAATTGTTATGGGGGTTGCATTGTGGGGTGAATGTATCACCCAACTGGTCCGAAGAGTCCCTCAGCGAGCCGAGGAATTTAACCCACCCTAAGCACAGAATGCTGGCCTGGACTGTTATCATGGAACAAGAATTTTTGGGACTGGTCGGTCAGAGGCCTGGGAAAGGTTCCATGAGGCAGAAGTAGAAGGTACACAGTCAAAAAATCCAGCATGGGTGCTCTGGAGAGAGGCCCCCTGGAGCCAGAGCGGGGTGTATTTATGGGCCCCAGGGGTGCCTTCAGGGTGGGTTGTCTGGGCGGTGCAGCCTACTGGCCACAGTTCCCCATCCCAGCCCTTGGCAGGCTGTTAAGAGATTGAGATCTCTCGCCGCTCACTGCTGCCTCCTGGAGGAAGGAGGGAGCACAATGTAGAGGTGGAAAGGACAGTCCGGAGCATGGTGTACAGGCTTGCTGCGGCTGTAAGAGTTTTGGGAATTTTTTTTTGCGGGAGGGCGAGGGGGGAATCGAACTCAGGGCCTTGTGCTTGTATGGCAAGCACTGTAACTACTGAGCTAAATCCCCAGCCCCCTTTAGGAATTTTTTTTGAGTGCATTTTCTGGCAGGGGAAAAGGCTTGAGTAACTATTTATTTATTTATTTATTTATTTTTGAGACAGGGTCTCACTGTGTAGTTCAGCCTGGCTTTGAACTCACTATGTAGCCCAGAATGGCCTTGAACTCACAGTGATCCTCCTGCCTCAGCCTCCTGAGTGCTGGGATTACAGGCATGCTTAAGAGCACACAGACCCCTTTTTGTTTTGTCAATAAGAAGTTGAATGTTCTCTTATTTTAATTCTAACAATGGTAAATGAATATATCAAGATATCTATTTTTTTGAACATTGGGCCTTTAAAATTTTTATTTTGAATACCTGTTTTGCTCTGTTTTGTAGAGCCGAACACGTTTTATAATGACTGACTCCAGATAATATAAACATGTAATTTTTTATATCACAAAGGTGCCACACCCCGCAGTAGCTAGAATATTTATGTTGTCATTTTTATTTTAAAGGCGCACCTGTGTGAGGAGAGGAATCCTGCTCTGAGGGGTGCTGGAATGTGTATTAGAATAACATAATGGGAATATATATATATATTTTTTGGTGCCAGGGATGGAACTCAGGCCCTTGCGCTTGCTAGGCAAGCACGTTAACCACTGAGCAACACCCCCAACTCCATAATGGGAATATATTAAGAGAGGCTGAAGGGCACATTTTGGAAAGGCTAGAGGGACTGGGATCTAAACTTTTTATGACTATACGTTATAGATGCAGTTAGAGACCATCATCAGGGCCTGGTGCAGTGTTGGTAGCTGCCTTTTTATATCTAACCTGGTTTTTAAAAAAAATATTATTTTCAAGCCAGGCATAGTGGCACACATCTATAATCCCAGCAGTTGGGAAGCTGAGGCAGGAGGACCTCAGTGAGTTCAAGGCCAGCCTGGGCTACATAGTGTGACCTTGTCTCAAAAAAAATATTATTTTCTCTAGCTGTCTATTTTTTGGGTTATATTTTCCCGCTGGGTATTCAAGTTAACGTTAGACCTGTGTCAATCCAAATCTCTGTGGCTGCTCTATAGTCTTTGGCTCTATCAGTTGTACCATCTGTCAGGATGGGTTACTGTCTTGGTTGACCATGGGACTTCCCTTGGAAGTGTGGGCACACCCTCTCTTTAGTGACCCTCCTTCTAGTACAACATACACTGGCGGCCCTTGTCCTCTGGGGTCTAACACCTATTTAAGAGGCTGGGTGGGGCTGGGGAGTTAGCTCAGTGGTTAGGGTGCTTGCCTTGCAAGCACAAGGCCCCAAGTTCGATCCCCGGCACCAAAACAAAACAACAAAAAAAAGGGGCTGGGGGACACTGGAGTGGGAGGGGCCTTTTAAGGGTGTCCTCTTAGGCCGGTTAGCTTTTTAGGCTTTGGTCTCCGCATCTCAGTTGTTAAACACCCAGAAGATCAGTGACAGGAGTCTTGAGCTGGGCAGAGTAGGCTCTAATCTTAGCTATTACAATCCTTTGTGAATACTGGGTACTTTGTGATTTTTTTTTTTTTTTTTTTTTTGCTGGTGCCGGGGATCGAACTCAGGGACTTGTGCTTGCCAGGCAAGCACTCTAACCGCTGAGCTAAATCCCCAGCCCCAATACTGGGTACTTTGAAAACACAAAATATGACTAGAAAACAGCTAGCAATCTCTTATTAATTGTGGTCTTCGTTGTAGGACTGTGGGTGATGGCTTATGATCTTAACCTATGGTTTAAGTCATCCCTTAGAAGTCATATTTTTGTAACATCTTAGCAGATAACAGTTATAAAGCTTTATAAGGAATATTTATTTGTTTGTTGGGTGCAGGGGATCAAACTCAGGGCCTCACTTGAGCTAAATCCCTACCCCTGATAAGGAAAATTTAAACTCAACTGCAAACAGAGCATTTGAGTATAACAATCATGATGACATTATAGTAGAACTCTACTCTTGGGTTTTTGTTATCGCTACGATATATCTAAATTTTTATTTTAGTATAAAATAGCTTTTTAATCACATACCTTTAATTATAAAATATTAAATGACATAAGCGCTCATCTAAATTTGCTGCCTTTTTTATGGTTTGTTTTCCTTTTTGTGTCTTTGAGACAGAGTTTCTCCAAATAGCCCAGGCTGGCCTCGAACTGGTAATAATCCTCATACGTCAGCCTCCTGAGTGTTGGGGTTACATAATGCACCTCCACGCCTGACCCTTTTTTGAAATAAAGTGAATTTTGAAGTAGAATGTACTTGTATAGAGATGCATTTGATGCACTGTTAATGTCCAGCCTCACAAGCATCCCTGTCCCTGGAGCGTAGCTGCCCCTACTTTCATCAGCGATTGGGAAAACAAGAAGAGGGAGTTATACACAACATCTGGGCTTCACTCGGAAGTCTGCCCCAGGGATTGCTCTGTCTAGGGACCTGTAACACATACGAGGAATTCATAGAGTAAAGAGTCTGGAGATGCCACTTAACAACCAAGTTTTGTTTTGTTTTTTTTTGGTACTGGAGATTGAACTCAGGACCTTGTGCTTGCTCTCTATCACTAAATCACAGAGGGCGCGTTGGGTGGGAGATAAACCTGGGGCCAAAATAACCGTAAGAACAGCAGAACCTACTAAGGTGGAAGGAGCACTACAGAAGGAACCCTGGGAGACTCCTCTCTCCAGAAGAAAAGAGCTCCCGGCAGAGCTGCCTGGGGGCCCTAGGACCCAGGAGGCCAGCAGTCCCCAGAACCCCAGCAGACTTCCTGAACTCCCGACTCCCATCATCCCCTCTACCCTCCAGCTCCCTGCTCTCCCTGATAACTAATATCAGAAAAAGCTAAACATTTGAATTTTCAGATAGATGAAAGCCTCCGAGTGGAAGATAAGGAATAAGAAAGGGACTGAGGCTTTCTTGGTGGGAGAGAGATGATCGAGAGCAGTTTAGGGCCTCTTCTTTTATCTTGAGTGTTTAGGACTCAAAAATGTGTGTGATGTAAGGAGACCGCTTTCTTGGCTGTAAACACTTATTTTCTAGGGACTTGGGAGCCTCTGGCTGCTGAAAAGAAAGACATACAAAAGCAAAGACAACCCAAACCCTAAGGCTACAGGAGTTTATACACAGGGAGAGAGAAAAAGGAGCCAAGAAAAAAAGAAAACTGCTTCAGAGAGGGAGGGGTTGGGGAGGAGGGGAAGAAGGGAATGAGAGAGGCCTTTGGCTGGACTCAGCAGAGTCACCCTGGTTGCCTTCTCTACCTCCTGCCTGGCTCAACCAGGGCAAGTATCTCCAGACGATGCTCAGATGAGGAACTTAATTTGCCTTAAACAGAGAATGTTGGGGGTTTGTTTGAGGTTTTATTAGGTAGAAATTAAAAGGTACACACTCAAAGAAATCGCATGTGGGCGCCCCAGAGCTACAGCGGTTGTATTTATGGGGCTTTGGGGGTGTCTTCGCCATGGGTGATCTAGCAGGGGAAAGGGCTTGAGTAACTTCTGTGTCTTGAAGCTGCAGTTTTCTTTAAAAGTACAGTTTTGAAATCCCGATTTCCTTATCTCCTATTTTTAAAATTTCCTCTATCTTTCCTCGGATGTACTTCTTGTAAATAGTTACCCCACTGCCCTGTGAGAGGTTCACTGCCCCACACTTGCCCCTGGGCACCTTGATTCTACCTGGCGTGCAGCCCGGCACACTACCTTCCGCTCTCTTCTGGGACAGATGTGGGCAGTGAGGGGTAGTTAGTGCTGCCATGGTTGTTAGTTAGCTCCCATTCTTATGCCTCTGTAGTACTAGTATGTACTAACAGTTCTAGTTTATGTTCTGTAATCACACAAAAGCCCCGTTTCAAGAAGTTTTGATTGCTTAACATGGTTTTAAGCATTGAAGAGCCAAGGATAAAGAAAGCAATGAGGAAAAATGACATTAAAGATTATACTATATGTTGGGCTGGGGATTTAGCTCAGTGGTTAGCCCTGAGTTCAATCCCCAGCACCAAAAAAAAAAGATCATACTATGTTAAGCATCCTTTAAGTACAGTATCTGCTGAAAGCCAAGAATAAGGATGCATTTTTATTTTTATGTGCCAGCAGCCACTTAAAACACAACTGAAACTTGCTTGCTTAGCTTTGAGATTAATCCACAAAACTAAATAAAAGGAACAACAAATAATATCTTTCTGCAGATGAGCAGCCTCATTTGCTCTATGTCTGAAGAGCCCTCCTTTTGTGTGTACAATGTAGGAGGAAGTACTAGAGATTGACCCCAAAACCTTCCACAGAGCTAGATTCCCAGCCCTTTTGTCTTTATTTTTTAATTTTGAGACAGGGTCTCACTAAATTGCCCAGGCCGGGCTTGAACTTGGGGTCCTCCTGTCTCAGCCTTGCAGAGTACTGGGATTACAGGCACACATCACCATGCCTAATAATTTTCTTTTCTTTTCTTTCTTTCTTTTTTTTTATTTTTTATTTTTATTTTAAACCAAGAGCATGTATTGGTACATTCTACATACATTGGTCACATTCATTACATTTATTCTGTACCTATACATGGTGCATCTTGGTTCTCCCCCTCTCCCCCGCCCCTCCCCTCTCCTCCCTCCCTCCCTATTTCCTTTCTTTCTTTCTTTTTTTTTTTTTTTTTTTGGTGCCAAGATCGAACTCGGGTCCTTGTGCTTGCTAGGCAAGCACTCTAACCACTGAGCTAAATCCCCAGGCTGATAATTTTCTTTAGAAGATATCACATTCTAAAAGATCTGTGTTCGTCTATGACGCTCTGATACTTAGAACAGGTTGGGCATGTTAAGAGTCCTCCCCTTCCCACCCCTCAACTCCCAGAAAAAATTAGAGTCAGCAACGTGGCTTTCTATATTTGATGGGATCGAGGATATCATTATTCTTTTCTTTTCTGATGTTCAAACAGCATAACTGTCCCAAATAACCAAATACTCTTATAGGAATTTCAAAAATAGACATTTGGGAGAGTGCAGCTGGTCACGTCAGTTTTCCTTAACGACCCTGTCTAGCCTCCCTGTTGTTTGCAAATAAATAAATAAAAAAATCAGTCCAGAACAAAAGCCCTGAAAAGGGAGCATATTCTCATGAAGAAGTTGATAGGTGGAAAAGGACAGGACCTAACTTTTGAGTTCTCCCTCCTGCCACGCAAGGAGCCAGCTATGTCACCGTGTAAGGCCCTTCTCCAGCCTGTTGCTTGCAGGCAGGCAGGGCTGGAGAAGAGTGTTTGGGACCTTTTATTTGGTTGCACAGAGAGGCTGGAAGCAAGCAAAGCTTTTCCCCTGGAAGGAGATGGGCTCAGAGTCACAGACTTGGTGGCCCAGGGGTCCACCCAAGAACTATGGCAATGTGGTCACACGGGGCATTTTCATGCCACTTAAGCCAGTCAATCCTTACAGGCCCCCCCCCAGGACTAAGCCTTATCCAAATTCTTGCTTTTGATTCTTTATTACCCTCTGCAGGAAGCCTTGAGGATGGGGAGGGGGCAGGCTGGGAGCATCTGTTAGAAAATGCGTCAGCCTGTGTCTTCTTCAGTAAGACGCAGGAAGCTGTAATCCTGGGGGGAAATGTAGGCAACAGCTTCTCTCTATCTAATTTGAGCAAACCTTCACTTTTGTGTGCCACTTGCCACTTCCGATGAGATCTAGATAAAAGGATTTGGATTGGTTTTCTCACCTACAGTCCACTGAGTCACAGGCATGGAGCGGCGGGGTGGGAGAGTCAAGCTTGGGGAGTTCGGACAAACACTCACCTCCTTAGGGTGCCGGTGCCCCCGACTGCGCGGAGGTGGGGAAGCCCCAGGTCTTCCGGGGCTCTGAGCTTCGAAGCCTTCAGGCTTAATGATTTCTCTCGGAGAAATGGTCCCAGCTGCCCTCCGTGGGGCAAGAAGTATTTCCTCTCTTTGTAACCAAGGGAGGCAGAAACTCCCTTAACTTACTGCCCTGGAAAAGGAAATGTGGTTTGCCGGTGGTTGAATAAATCTGTTGTACATCACTTAGTCAGCAGGCATTTGGGTGACACCATCGTTGGCCCTGATTCAGGAGAATGAACTACTCTGGGAGTTCAGGACTTTCCCAACTACCTATTTTAATTATGCTACTTTTCTCATTAAAGCACACATAATTTCGAATATGATGTAAGTGTATTTTGGATTTTTCCAGAACACCATCACATTTTGGGAAAGTAAAAAGATCATGGAATAAAGCATATTTTCTCAACCTCTTTAAGCTGGTTCAGCTGCTAGTTTTGCATTTTTCATTAGGAAATTGGTAGCCTGGGGATGTACCGCAGCTGTGAATGTATTTTGTTTGTGCCGCACTGTTTTCTAAAGGTTGGATTAACTTCCCACATTTAAAACGTAAGAAATCTTAAATGGCCATCTGGACTAGAGGCTTCTCATGAAGAAACTAGGCGTCCTGGGTACACTGGGTGGGTGACCCAGCAAGGAGACACCTGGAGGTGGCTGGGGAGTGGCTGTCCCCAGTGCCGCCCGCCTGCCTCCTTCAGGCAGGTCATTGACACCTTCCTCCACGTCCTCTCGCTCGCCCGTGGACACCACACATCTTCATCCTGCAGCAGTTCACATTTTCCACCCTTTTGAGGCTTCCTGATTGAATTTCTTTTTTGTGTGTGTGTGTGTCAGGGATCGAACTCAGGGCCTTGCGTTTGCTAGGCAACCACTCTAACCACTGAGCTAAATCCTCAGCCCCTGAATTTCAATTTAAGAAAGTTGAATACACAGAACGATGTCATTAGGTGATTTTTTTTTTTTAAATACTATGTAAGGACATTTTAGGGCTGTTCATTTCAGTGAGTGAATCTCCAATGTTTCCCTAGTAGATCCTGCTTGCACTAAAGCATGATGAAACTCACAATGCTAGTTTTAATGAGTGTCATTATGGAACAGTAGTACGCCAAAGGAGGCGTAATGGGCTGCGGTCTACCCAGGTGGAAGCAATAAGGGACACGTTGTCTACAGGGAATTTAAAAGCAGTAATGAAACTAACTACAGTCCTGCTGCTTTTTATCATTGCCATGTGCCGGCAAACAAGATCAGTGATGAACTGCTTTTCCCCTCAAAAAAATCTGTTAAAGTTCTAAAGCAATTGCTGAGATTGCTATGAGTTTTAATTTTAGAGAGACAGTGTAATTCCTATAAAAGCTAATTATTCTTATTTCAATTTTTGTCACTCACTCTTTAATAGACAGTGCATTTTACATTGAACAGAACCGACATTACTCCCCGTCAGCGCCGTCCCGCTGCCGTGTGTGGACTCGGCCCTGCTTGCTTTGGAGATTAGGTTGATAAAAGTCCAAATCAGCCGTGCGGTTTGTGTTTTCCCACTGCAGGGCCACATTTTAACAATCAACTCCACAGTGACAGCACAATCATTTTAAAGATGAAAAAACAACTCGGTGATTTCAGCTTCTTTATTGCATGCCGTCATGTGGGGGTTTTAGCTGTTTTTAAAATTTAAAATAGTGAAACAGGGCTGGGGATTTAGCTCAGTGATTAGAGTGCTTGCCTTGCAAGCACAAGGCCCTGAGTTCGATCCCCGGCACCACAAAAAAAAAAAAAAAAAAAAAAAAAAAAAAAAAAAAAAAAAAAAAAAAAAATCTAAAATAGTGAAACAAAGGGAGGGCTGCAAGATGTACTGTTTTTTGTTTGGCAAACAGAAATTTTAGTGCATTTATAACTTTTTGTTTTGTTTTATTGAATTAAGATTTTTTTTAAGATTGAAAATCATTCTTTGGAAATGGTCTGTTTTAAAACTAAAGACTGAGAGGGCTGGGGACTTAGCTCAGTGGTCAAAGCGCTTGCCTAGCAAGCACAAGGCCCTGAGTTCGATCCCCAGCACAAAAAAAACCCTCCAAAACCCAAAACTAAATACTGAAACAGAAAGTAAAAACATGATAGCAATGATGTGATTGAACAGTCACCTAGATTGTACCTCTGCAGGCATTTTATGTTTGTTAAAGTTCAGTTATTAGCTGGGTGTGGTGGCTCATGTCTATAATCCCAAATGGCTGGGAGACTGAGCCAGGAGGACAGAAAGTTTGAGGCCAGCCTGGACGACTTAGCAAGGCCTTGCCTCAAAATTGTTAAAAAAGGGCTTGGTGTTACTCGTTCGTGTGTAGCTCAGCGCCTCCTGGGTTCAATCCTCAGTACAATAAGAAAAGAAAATCAGTCATTAATTGGTGGGCAGCAGGGGTTGGGGATTTAGCTCAGTGGTAGAGTACTTGCCTAGCAAGCTCGATCCCAAGCAACCCCTCCAAAATTGGTGGACAGTTATTTGCACAAAATATCATTATGTCATCCTGTAACCAATGTGTCATTATATCATTCTGTAACCATTGTGTCATTATATCATTTTGTAACCAGTGTCTCATCATATCATTCTGTAACCTCTATAGTTAGAGATCTGGGGATGTGGCTCGGGAGAGCACCTGCCTAGCACGAATAAGACCCTGGGTTTATTCCCAGACTGCCAAGAAAAAAAAGAGTTAGTTGAATATAAAAATGAAAGAAATGTTTATTTTTCTTTTTGTTCACTGTAAATATTTATTACTTGCTAATTTTAAATTTTGCTTCTGGCATAATCACATATATTTGAAATTGAGGAAAATAATCTTGCCCTTTGTATTCTGCTTCATTTCATGATATTACCAAAAATAATTGGATCCTATTGGGAAGGGGTGAGTCAAAATTGAGCTGCCTCCCATTGTCTGTGCATTCAGGGCCCCACTGTCGCGGCAGACAGAGGTCATCAGGGCAACACAGAGGCGGCAGCTTCTCCCTCTACCTTCAGTTGAGAGCTAGTGCCCACGAAATAAACTGACAAGAGACAGGGTGGCAGAAGAAAAGGCACATGTCACATGCACATGGGAGGGTCACAGAAAAGGACTGAAAATTCCAGGAGTCAGTCTGTTGTAACAGTGAGTGATTGGTCGTCCAGAGGAACCTAGAACAAGCAGGGCAAGGTAGCTTGGGGCTCCTGTAGCCGGAACTGTTCAGTAGGTGAAGGTTGTTAAGTACACTTGGTTTTGTAGACTCAAGTGCCACTACCCGTGGAAAGACGCTCCTGGTGGCGAAGGGCTGGTGTCTCCTGGCGCAGCAGAGGGAGACCTGTGTTACTGCTACAGGGGAAAACTGCCTCGCTTTTAGACAGGAAGGGGGGTGGCAGAACCTCCTTCTTGTGTTTGCCATTTCTTAATTGCCTTCAAATCAAAATAATACTCTTTATACCAATGTGGCAGACTATGCAGTGGCATCGTCTTTATTTTTTGCTTTTTTTTTTTTTTTTTTGGCTTTTGTGGGATGGGGCTCTCACTGTGTAGTTCGAGTTGGCCTTATGTAGCCCAAGATAGTTTCAGACTTCCCTCCTTGATGCTCAGCCTCAAGCAATGGGATTACAGGAGGGCAACACCATGTTAGGGGTCTGTTTGATCCTCTTCACTAACTCAGTAAGATATGTCCAGGCCCACTGGGTTTATTCTATTATGTTGGACTTTTCCTTTCTCTCCTTCCTTCCCTCCTTTTCCCCACTAAGGCTGGGAGTGTGGCTGAGTGGTAGAGCACTTCCTTCGTGTGGGGCCCTTGATTCAATCCCTACGACCAAACAAACAAACGAACAAACAAACCAAGGTTTTCTTTTTTCAGACATAGTGTTTGCCTACTATGCATTATGCCCTGGTTCAGTCCCACCTCTCACCCTCCCAAAAGTGGTAAAAAAAACCAAATCAAAACATAAGATTTACCATCTGAAGCCATTTAAAAATATATAGTTCATCAATTTACTGTTCGTTGTTGCAAAACATATTTGCAGCACCATTTTACCTTGTACATCTGATATTTGTGTGCGTATTAAGTAACACCTCCCTGAGTGTTTTAAAAGGTTTGGAGGGATGCGCTAGGCGACAGAAGGGCCCAAGACTCGGCAGCCAGGCTCAGGCAGGACGGTGTGGGGGTCAGGAGGGACCAGGTAGCGTGCTGTCAGGAGGTAGGAAGCACCCTGGGTCCTGATGGCCGGCCCGCCTCGCCCGCCGCGGCAGGGGCTGGATGGAGTCCGCGGAGACCGGCCGCTGTGCGTCCCGCAGGCCTGGAAGGCGCTCGGTGGTGTCTGCCCTGGAGCCTGCGCTGCCCAATGGGAGCGGCTGACTCCGGCTTTGTTGTTTTGCCGTGTCACGCCGTGGCACTTCCTTCTCAGATTGAAAGTGGCTCCTAAAGTAGTGCTTTCTCAGGGCTGGGGGTGTGGCTCAGTGGTAGAGTATTTCACTAACACGGGCAAGGTCCTGCGTTCCTTTCAGTCCCTAGCACCACACACACGTGTGCGCACACACATTTTGTCAACTAAGAAATGCGCATGCATATCATAAAATACTCATTTTTCATCTTTACTAGTTTGCTGCACGTAGTGTTTACATTCCTTGTGTGGGATTGGTACATACATAGTACATAGATATCTTAATTCTTTTTACTTCGCCTTCCTCTCCCCTCCCTACCCTCTCCCTCTGTCTCCTTCCCATTTGCAAAAGATCTATCCCCTTGTTTCCCATCATCCATCTTTACATTTAGCTCTTTAAATTATTTATACTTTGGGTTTCTCATATTAGAGAAACCATGTGATATTTAAGCTTGTGTGTCTGATGTATTTCACCTAACATCGTAGTTTCAAGGTGCATCCATTTTCTTACAAATGGCTCACATTTATCCTTCATAGAGTTGTGTAGTACTCCATTGTGTGTGAATACCACATTTTCTTTATCCATTCATCTCTTGATGGACATATAGGCCACTTCCAAGATTTACCTATTGAGAGTTGTGCTCCTATAAACACGGGTAGAATATTTAGAAAGTACAGAAAAGCATAAAACAGTGAAAATCATCCTTAACTCCATCATTTAGAGAAACCGGTCCTGACATTTTGGTATAATTTTTGTATTTTAAAAGTATTTGTGCGAAGTAATGGTGCTCATGGAGTTTTATAACCTCTCCATTTTTTACACCACGCGTATTTTTCCATGTCATTACATATTATTCAGAAGTATGCTTTTAATAACTGTACAAGTACCGTACTCTACAGATGTTCTTCAAGGCATTTTAAGAAGTGGCAACTTTATTGCCACCCTAAAATACAACAGTTTCTGTGCTTTCAAACCAACTTTTTACGTAATTTCTGTTTCATCTTCTACAGAAATAAAGTACTATCAAGTTGACTCCTAAAACATAAGCACACTTCAAGAAATATTAAAGTGAAATAAAGAATCCTAGCAAATGCTGCAATTTAGGCAAAATAGAATCAGACTCTAGTATTATCTGTCAACAAACAATTTAGAAATCTTTTCCATAAAATTAAATAATGACGTGGTGTGTTACCCGCTGCACTTGCAGCACCATAATCACGATAATGAGATACAGTTAATATAATAAGATGCTATATTTTAAAAATGTCACGCCAGGCGCACTGCTTGGCATTGCCCCATTCCTGAGCTGCTTAATACTTCCCACTTAAGTTTTACGAGATCTGGAGAGCAAACCGAGGAGAAATTTTTGTTGAATTACAAAATGGAAAAATAAAAGCTCCTTTTGTATCCTCTGGAGATGCTTGCAACAGAATTGCAAGTTGACTGCTTCGGCTGGTGTGTACGAGTTCAAAATGGTGAACAGAAATTTATAGTACTTGATATCATAATAAAAAAGCATGCTTGATGTTTTATTCCCTTTCCTATCGTTCTGGCTATAAAAAGTGGAATAATAATCATCAGGAAATGCAGATCAAAACCACAGTGCACCATCACCTGGCTGTATGAAGAGTGGTGTGATCAGTGGGCATGGTGACACACACCTCTACTCCCGGCTCCCTCAGACACTGGGGTGCGAGGAGCATCTGAGTCCAGAACTTGAGTCCAGCCTGGGCAATGGAGGGAGACCCTGTCTCAATAACAGCAATAACAAAAGGATGACTTTGACAAAAAAAGACAAAAGATAGAACGACTGATCAGGGTGTGGAGAAGAGGGAACCATTATAAACTCTTGGTAGAAATATAAATTAGCACAACCAACCAAGAAACAGAAGCAATTGAAGTGTCTGTCAACTGATGGATGGATAAAGAAAATACACATATGCACAGTGGAATAGTATTCAGCCATAAAAAATGATAAAACCCTGTCATTTATAATAACATACAGGGAAACCAGGGAGCATCATGTTAAGTGAAATACGTCAAACACAGAAAGATAAGTACCATGTGATTTCATTTGTATATGAACTATAAACATGTTGATCTCATGGAAGTTGAGAGAATATAATGTTGGGTACCAGAGGCTGGGGAAAATAAGAGTGCAGGAGGGATAGTACTAAGTTATAGTTACATAGCAGTAAGAAATTTGGTGTGCTATTGCCAGGTAAGGTAACTATAGATGATGATAATACACTGTATTTTAAAGACCCAGAAAGAAGGATTTTAGATGTTTTTAATATAAAGAAATGATGTGTTTCTGGAGGTAGATATGTTCAACTTGATTTACACAGTACCTAGTGTATACATGTAAATATGTACAATTTTTATTAGTTAAAACTGGGCATGGTGGTGCATGCCTGTAATCCCAACACTTGGGAGGCTGAGACAGGAGGATCTTAGCCACAAGTTCAAGGCCAGCCTGAGGTACACAGTGAGACCCTGTCTCAAAAAACAGAAAAAGGGGGTGTTGGGTTGGGGATTTAGCTCAGTGGTGCTCTACCACTGTGCCTGGCAAGCACAAGGCCCTGAGTTCAATCCCCAGCACCCAAATAAATAAATAATAAAGAAAGGTATTCCTATCTTCTTTCTTATCCTCAGAACTGCAATTTTATTTGTGACAGCAATGTGGCTAGATAAAGCATTACATTTTCTAGTTTCTACTAATGCTGAAAATGGCCACTAAGGCGTAAGTAAGAAACATCAACTAAGGCAGGGATGGCAAACCTTTTAGAGCTTGCCATGATAACAAACAGCCCACAGCGGCACGCATGCCACAGGTTCACCATCCCTGGACTAGGGCGTGGAGGAAAGCTGGCTCACATTTTAAGTGTGCGTGGAAGGTCAAGCCGGCTGGAAGTCAGCAGTTCTTCCGAACTATAAGGAAAGGGTGTGTGTGTGTGTGTGTGTGTGACAGAGAGAGAGAGAGTTATTTGAAAGTCTAGAATCCTAGAGATCTCAACTTTGAAATTCTTGAGGCACTGAAGTGTAATTCTAACAACCTTCCCCCTCCAAACTGCTTTTTCTTGAGATCTAAAAGCTCTTATGTTTTTAGGTCACTGCTACTTCAAGTTTGCCATTCTGTGTTGTCAAACCGAAGTCTAACTCAGGTGCACAGCACCGTATTAAATTCCTTGCAGGACTCGTGTCACGCAGGGTATCATTAGAATGGGGTTTCACTGAGCAAAGGTAACCTGGATAAGTTTGTTTTTGAATCAAACAAGTGAAAAACTTTACTGACTGAAAACTTGACCTTAGAGTTGTTAGGATGGGAAGAAAAGAAAGCACATGCCGAGTGTGACAGCGCATGCCTGTCTCTGGGAGGCTGAGGCAGGAGGATAGAAAGCTTGAGCCCCGCTTGGGCAACTTGGTGACTTACTGAGACCATGTCTCAAACTAAAAAACATTTAAAAAGGACTGGGGATGTACCTCACTGTGAAGTCCCTGGATTTAACCCATTGTACAGAAAAACAAAACCTCAACAATCACCCCCCACCGAAGAAAGGAAAGCAGCTAATACAGTCCCCAGCACATAGCAATTTCTTAGTTCACAGCTGCTACCATAGAAGGAAGCAAGGTAGAGAAATCTGGTTTGTCCTTGGATTTGAAAACAATGGCAGTCATTTTTATAGTTCAAATCCGTGGGCTCCCTGAGATGGAAGCACACAGATGCATCTTTCTAGTTGGAGAGAGTGCTGGGCTATACTCTGTAACCCTCCTTGTCCCCTTTCTGGAGTCAGGAGAAGTCACGTGCCCTGACGCCTGTGTCCTCTTCTGGCTCAGTAGGATGCACCGTGCTCGCTGCTCCTGAGTCTCTGGTTCTGTCTGCTGGTGGCACAGCTGGACATCACAGCACGGAGCAGGAGTGTGCTGTGCTCTGTTTGAAGTTTCTGAATGGTGGAGACATCAGCGGAGCCCTTTCCCCTGGGCTCAGTCCCTGGCCCGTGGTGGTCCAGGTGACTAATGGCTAATGAATAACTTTAAAACTTTCAGGTGGGGCTGGGGATTTAGCTCAGTGGTTAGAGTGCTTGGCTCCCAAGCATAAGGCCCTGAGTTCAATCCCCAGCACCAAAAAAACCCAAAACAACAACAACAAAAAAACTTTCAGTTGGCATTAGTGCCAGCATGGAACCTGCCATCACTATTTACATGCCAATGAGGGGCTTTCACTGGCCTGTTCTGTGTTAGCATCATGCT
>PVJO010029072.1:0-17306 GCA_004026905.1 Hystrix cristata | reverse complement strand
CTAATATCTGAGTGTGAAATATTCATCAGCAAATCTCATTGCCTCAGCTGTAAAATAAGAGGTTAGAAGACGGAGGTTCAAAGTTCCTGAACGCTTTAAAAATAGTTATCTCACATATCATTTTCTTCTGTTTCTAAAGCATCTTGCCTCTCTCTGCTATTGTAGCTTTTGTTTTGAAAGGGGGCATTTGTTTTTATTTTTCTAATGAGAGGAAAGTACATCTTACCACATTATGTCACGTTCACTTGATTAAAAGCCGACACTGGGGTCACACATTATGGTATCAATATTGGAGTTTTCAGGTCCTGAGTCAGGCCCTTCCGGGTAGAGGCGTTATATTGCTTTTGAGTAGAATGCCATTCTTGCAGAAAACTTGCTATAATCCTTATTCATTTGAAGAACAAGCTCTTTGTAGCTCTCCAGCCTTTTCACTTCCTTCAAATATATTCAATGAGATTTTCATTTCATATCTCAATGACTTATATATTTGAGTAATGTGACTTGTTAACATAATTTCACAAAAATGGGCTTTATGGAAGTTTTTCTGTATTCAATATCTTTTTGAATTTATTAAATGTCGTATCATACTTGTACCTCGTGAGCAATTTCTGGCATGGAGTAGGAGTTTGAAATTCTATTTTAGTTGAGTTGACCTCAATTGAATTACAAAGAAATAAACTTTAAGTATGGGGAACCGAACCGTTTCATTCAAACTTTAAAAATTTCATCATTAACAAGTATGAAGTTTTTTCTAATATGTAATCTTTATTTCTCTGAGTGCCTAATGATTGCACTGAGTAGAACTGATTACCTTACTTCTCAACCCGACCCAGCTCTAAGAACAGTGTCGCCGTCCTCTTCAGGCCAGCAGTCACCTGCTCACAGCGAGCCTTCCAAAGTGCCACATTCAGCCAAATGTCCCCAGATAAATACATTTTATCGTTTTCAGTCTTTCTTTTGTGTCCATTTTTCACATGTGCTCATTTGAGTCTTAGATAACTATGATACCTAAGCAGCTAAACTTTGTAGCATAATGTATTAAGAAAATAAATTTTTGGACCATGTAAACTTGTAGTTTTTGTTTCATAAAATCTATTTGGTTTAGAAGTTCTTTTCTTAGTGCTAGTTCCTGAATCTATATTATCTGCAGTCTGGTAGCACATTGTATTTTACATCTTACGTCATCTGTAACTTAGTGGCATAGTGGCATATTGATATGTTGTTTTAAAAATAGTTACTAAGGTAAATAAAAAGTGTAGTTAATGTGCTATTGTGCACATTTTGAAATATTACCACTGCCATATGTCTGGATTGTAAAAGTGGGACACATTTCCAATATACAAAGAAATGGAAAGGATAACATTAGAATATATTTATTCACTCTATTAAATTTATCAGTTTTACATAATCTTTATGCTTTTTAAAGAAATAACACTTTACAGATAAATGAATTAGACTACTTCTAGTCAAATCATTTTTAAAAGATGTGTTACTGCTGGGATTGATTTCTATTGTTTACCTTGATTTATTTTGTTTAAACTTGAACTTATTTATTTTAAGCAAGAAACTATTATTAATTACCTGGTATGGAATACACAGCACTGTGACAGCTACAAGGAAGAATAATAGTGGTTATTTTAAAAGCATCAAACAAGAGAGCTAAGGTGGATTAAGTTCAAGTAAGAAAAATTCCTAAATCACCATTGTACAATGATAAGGACAATGACAAATGCTATAAAAATGGTCACACGAACTACGGGTTTGGAGACAAGTAATTGGGAAGATAAGTTAATGAATTGTGAAAACAGTGCCATTTGGACTAGTTTCAATTTATAGAGGTAGTTTTACGATTTTTATCTATCACTTGATAAAAAGGTGAATTCAAATAGCTGTGCTTACACATTTGAGCTAATATTTATTTCATTGCAGACATTATAACCTGTGATTTTTGTTTATCTGTGAATGCTAGCTTTCAGAGGCCTTTTACGTGGGCTAAGCATGGTTGGAGCCGATGCTTTGGAAAGCAAATATGCAAAGGAAATTCTTATGGGAGTGAATCATTCAGTGTCATGTGGTGGAGACTGTAGGAGTTTAGGTTTTAGGTCATTAGCCTTCTCATTTTCCTTTTGACTATTTCATTATTATCAAATTTCTAGTTCTTTTCTTTCTTTTGTCTTAGTTATCTCAGAATGTTAGACACAATTGAAATTCTTTCATATCTTAAATTTTATAATTTGTCAAATCCTGAAAAGCTATTGCCTTTTATAATTTCTTTATAGGTAGTCATCTTTCTTAATGTTTATTTTACAGACATAGTCCCTATGATACAGGGTTTGCACTGTATTGAAATACAATTGAAAGAGCTGTCTCATTTTTACTTGACAGTATTCCAGGACGGATGATTAGGTATGTGGCTACAGTTCAGAAATAGAATAGCCATATTTGTCTGTAAAATAACACGTTGTTATATTTTAGATTCAGAATTTATCAACACAAACAATTTTACTACCTGACATACTGCCTGTCTTCACGTCCTGCTTTGAGGCTTTGTGTGCATGTGGCAATATATTTTTTCATCATAAAAAAATGAGTGTTTCACACATAAGAATTATCACAGGCAGTTTAATGTTTAAATCAGTTTTGTTATATTAGCCAATTTGGACACTCTCCACCAACTTTGAATGAAGCTGGGGAATAACTTACATAAAAATCTACTGCTTTCATTTTTACAAATAAGCAAAATAACACAGGGGGATTTAAATGGCTTATCCAAGTTCATCCCAGGACTTGGATCAGAGTAACTCAAACCTCTTAACTCAGTAGGCTCTTGTTTGTTTTGCTTTTTTTTTTTTTTTAGTAAATTAAAACAAATAACCATATTCGGATATATTCTGAAAAAATAACAAGTAACAAACAACTATAAGTAATATTTGGAATTTGTTGCCTTTGATCCAAATCACCAGATTCTAGATAATCAAAAATATATGGTAATTTAAAAATATCAATTATAATTTATGACAGCTTAGTTTATAAATGCCTTTTATAGTAAAAGTTCTCATTCATGAATAAATATGATTATCAGAGCTCAGAATTGGTTTATCTGAAACCTATTTGAGTAATTAATTAAAAATTATTTACCCCATTAAAATATATGTTCATGCAAGGCATATAACATTTGAAAAGAAACTAGACTTCTTGGAGAGTCTTAGGATTTTTTTTACTAGAATAAAAAATAGATAACTGTTATGACATGTTTCTAGGTAAAATAGCTCCACATTTTATATTTGTGTTAATAGTTATCAATATTTAGTATAAAAGCAAAATTGTTACTCTCAAAAAAGAGAGAAACAAAAAGATAATGACATATCTATATTAGGTTTTGTTATTAATGATCTTAAAAATAAATTTTAATCAATTGAAGTAACATATGATAAAAATAGAAAGATTGGTAAATATGCAGATCAATATATTTTTGCAAGTTGAATACAGCCACGAACCAGCAGACAATAGCCAGATTTAAATAAACTGCACTATTAACACAAAAGAGATTACTGCTTATAATTAATACTTCCAAAGTTAAACACTATTGAGACCTCTATTGTTATAGGATTTCTTGTTTATTTGAAGTTTTAAACAACTGGAATTGTGAACGTGTGTTCTTTTGGGTCTGGCTTTTACTCAGTGTTATATCTCCAAGATTTATCTATATTCTTAAATGTCTTTTATAAATTATTTCTCCTAACTGCTGATGAATATTACATATATGAGTATAACACAAACTAATTATCATAGTAGAAATAATGAACTTTTAACACGTTTTGGTTTAATTCAGTTTGTTGACTATTACAATTGTTCTACTTGAAAATTCTGCTAATGTCTATCTATATAAAAAGTCTGAACTTACAGAAAAATGCATTTGGTAGGTTATTTAGAACATATAAGTCCAGCTTTCATAGATACTGGCAAATGTTTTCTAACTGGATTTTACCAAGTACAAGGCAGCCAGCAGTGATTAAATTTCAGTCATTACAGTAGGTTAATCTTTACTTTAATGGCTGTAATGTTCAATAACTTTCACTTGCCTGTCCTACACATATACTGTCTTGTCAAACCTTTTGGCCATATTTCTAATTTGAGTTTTTATCTTCTTATTATTGACATCTGGTAGGATATAACCTCCAATTTGTTTTTCGAGATTGTCTAGGCAATTTGGGGCCCTTTGAATTCATTTGTATATTCTAAAATCAGATTGTCTATTTTTTCTTAGTGCATGTTTTTAAATACAGATTTCATAGGAAGTCATCTTTTATGAGTCCCTAGTTAGCAAAGTTTGAAAAGTCTATTCTTTGTGACAAATTATTTTAAATATCAACATGACATATTCCATTTATTTGAATTGAATCAGAATTTTTAAAAATGTGACAAGTTTGATAGTTATTGGAAACTGACACTGATGTTGCCAAACTTTTCTAATGTAAACATAATACAATGAGATATTGGCAACAATCTGTGGCATGAAGAGATAGAAAACCTCAGTGAGAGCGAACTGTCTCAGGGGACCGATGAAGCATCACAGGTAGTTGAGGGCGCCTTCGGGTGGGTGGAAAGGAAAGACGCAGGTTTGCTGGAGCGCAGGGCTGATCTTCCCATTCAGGAGGCAGGCAGAAGAGGGGCTCAACTCAACAAAAACTCTTATTATTAAGTTAACAAGCTCCTGCCTTGTTCATCTTTTTATTTTATCCTCCTCTGTGAAAGAGGATTTTCATCTTGCCTACTACCACTTAACCTTTAGATAATTGCTTTCCATTTTCTGCAATTAGTATTTTTTAGAATCTTTTAAAGAGCATAAAATCACCTTCAAAAGGACTCCACACCAAAGCTCGCTTTAACATAGGCTTCACTCTGGAAGATCAGTTAGACAAATTCGCGTTTTTAGTCAATCTTGAGAGAAGTAGCACTTCTGAAATGTGACCAAAAATGCAGATTCTACAAAGAATGCTGAAATGACTGCTGTTTAAAGAGAAATTGCTTGGAAAAAATTTCATATTCGACTGCCGTTCTGTCAAGAGACAAACTAAACAGCTGGCACTCAAACAAACAAAAACCTCAAGCAGATAAACCTGTTCTTTTTTCCTGGTCTCTACAAAGTACAATCATTAGGAAAATAATAATACAAACTTATATAATACTTACACACTGCGGTCCTTTGTGACTACGTATATAAACTTATTTAATTGTCACAGATACAATATTATGTAAGTATTATTAGTAACCTTATTTTGTAACTGGGAAAACTGAAGCTGAAAGATATTTAGTAGTTTGTACAAAAATCACACAGTAATTATTGTGTCTGGGTTTTGAACTAATTCAAGTCCAAAGTCCACTATGCTCTTAACAATTATACTCTATTGACCCTTTACGTTATATTGACTCTTAATTTGTTTTCAGGGAACCAAAATGAAATCTAAACCTAATTATCTTTATTTCTGATTTTCTTCCATCTGTTTCTGATGTGAAATGCAAATTTTTAAACATGCTAGTTCTTTTCAACTTAGGCTAGCAATTATCAAAGGAAGTTTTATCCAAGATTTCGGAATGCACTTAAAAATATTTTTAGTACACAATAGCAAGATAGTTTTAAAAATAAAGGAAAATTTGTAATTCTAGGTTAAAAATGTATGACTAGTCAACAGACACACTATATTACAAATACTGATATACAGAACAATGAAAAAGAGTACACAGAAAGGACACAGACCCCTGGATGAAACATTATTTGGATAGTCACAGTCAGAGGCCGAATTAATGTATCTACATAAAGGAATGAAACTCATCAGCATTGATCATTTATCTTCACTTAAAAATAATTATAACCCTACTTGTACTAAAATTTCGGACATCGAATATTTTAAAAATTGAGTTTATACAGCTGTAATCATAAAGTTCAAACACAATCCAAAATGATAACAAATGTAATTGAAAATCTCGTGCAAGACAAATAGTTTAATGAAGTCAACTACAATGATATGTTAAAATTCTTTGATTGCAAAGTTGAGGACAAATAAGTAGAAGAAATGAATGTTGTCAATACACTGTACTGCAAAGAAAGAGACCACGACCTTAGGATGGTGGCAATGGGCTATATTAGGAGTAAAGCCAGAGGGGAAGCTTTCCTGAAGCACCAAGATGAACAGAGACTCTCTTTGAACTAAGGGACTTTGGGGTTATATAGGAGTCGTGGTGGGAAGTGGGTGACAGATTCGGCCAGCCAGCAGAATTTCTGCAGTGTAAGGTATTTCTCTGCTCCTCCTTGTCTTGAGGCTGTGGGCCTTGGGGAGTGCACAGGGCCGGAGGCGCTGGACATTCCTTTCCTGGTGGCAGGCACCCTGTGTGACTTATAGACCTTCGTTATCTTACAGCTGCGAGAATTGTGGCCTTGGGAAGGTCTTGAGGGCTGGGAGTTAGTTGTTTCCCATGGGGCATTTAATTTTACAGCCATTAATATTTCTGATTAGGCTTGGTTAGAAATGATCAGAATATATAACAAATGTTTTGTCAAAAACGAAACTTCACGTTATGTTTGGATCAGATATGTTTGGAAGTAATATTAATCTCTACAAGTAAAGGTCAGGGCTGGGTAAAATTCTCTTGAAAAAATATTAAACCATATTGATAGATTGAGGACTCTATTCAAATCTGGTGTCTGTCCCTCCAATTTAAAATACAGATTCCTGTAAAAGGTATGTTTTACAGTCCACATGATTAAGCTACCACATGTTTGTGGTTAAAAAAACAGAAGTACGAGAATTTTTAGGCAAATGTTTCTATCCTTGCTTCCTCTCACTAACAGTGAGTAAAAACTGGGAGAAGAGATGTTAACTTGATATCTGGCAGTGGGGCAGCGCACTCACTTATAACCTTTAGGGACACCTTAAGCTCAAGTGGCTAAACTCCAAAAGCATCTTTAGCTTCTAGCTTCTTTATTGACACAAGAATGTAAATATTTCACAAGTAATTTTTCCTTCACATATTAACAAAAGTGATTTCATGTATCTTTTAAATTCTCCATTTGCTCCTCTCCCCCACGATTCCTAAGAGTTATAATTGCAACTCACATTTTATAACAAGCTCCAATCATATTGAAGTCTATAATTGGTAATTTTACAAATTGAAGAAGTGAAAATTACCAGAAAAGATATGATAGGTGCTTTAAGAAAGGCTTACTTCGATATCAAATAATTTAAAAAGGATGAAACATCAAGGAAAGGAAAATTTTTGCAAAACATTTCCTCTCTAATGCATTAGAAGTCAAATATAAAGTGAAAGATGTTAAATCACAGTATCACACAATTTTCTAGAATTATGTTAAATAGTCAACACTTGATTATCCTTTGTTCTTTCTCAGAATTAGCATAAGAAAATTCTGATTTATTTTAGCTAAATGCTATGAACTTATTTCAGTGAAATAGAAAAAACACACAAAATAAATATATAAGCAAAATCATAAGTGATGACATTTATTTAAAAAACTGAGCTGAAATGTAAAAAAAAAATGAGCAGATTATTAGTTGGATAAGTTTTGTTATTGCTAGTCAGGAAACACCCTCCAGCCACTAGTAACATGTAAAGAACCAATATATTAATAATTTCGTTAATGTATATTAACGAAATGCAGATAAGCCGTTCGCTATGGTTAAGATCCCGGAAATATGGCAGGCTAGAATAGTCATACTTTCATATCTCTTGTGAACAATTGAGAAAGCTGGTTAAACGTTTTGAAAAATAGATACTTTAAAGTATTCAACCTAAACAAAATAGCAAGGAATCACCAGGACAAACTAAGTGGAAGCGGGGTGTGGTGCACACCCCTGTAATTCCAGCACTTTAGGAAGATGAGGGAGAGTCGGGGGATCCCAAATTCCAGCCCAGTCTGGGCAATTTACTGACGTTAGCGAGAAAAAAAACAGCTAAGCAGAAGCACCTGCCTGGCTGAAGATTCCTGTGATTACAGTCTCTTAGTTCCTGAGCAGAACATGAGAAACAAAACAATGAAAAAAAAAAATTTACCGAGACCTGATTTTCTGTCAAGCAAAGGATCTATTTTGGTGAGTGCTCTGTGTGCTATTGAAAAGACTGTGCAGGGTTCCATACATGTCAGTTAAGCTCCTTTGGTTGATGGTGTCGCTCAAGATTTCTACATTTTTACTAATTTACTGCCCGACTGTTCTAGTAATTACTAGAACAAGAGGTTTAACACCTTCAAATTTAATTACGGATTTATCAATTTTTTTTTATCAATAATGTTAGTTTTTACTTCATGCATACTAAAGTTCTGTCACTGGTTCACAGTCACTTAAAAATTTTATAATTTATAAATTAGTTAATACCTTCATTGTTATAAACTGTATTTTTAAACCATGACAATACTTCTTACTCTCAAATCTTCTTTGTCTGGCAGTAATATACACACTCTGGGTTTCTTTGGTTTGAAAGTGCACAGTCAAATTTTATCCATCTTCTTACTTTTATCCTATTTTTGTTTACTTTAAGGTAAATTTCTTGTGCACAGCCAATAGTTTGATTTTCTTTTCTTCCCAGTTCAACAACTTTTTTTTAAATTGGAATGTGTAGATTACACACATTTACGATAATTATCAATGCTGTTGGATTTAAGCTACAATCTTGTCATTTGGACTGTATTTTTAATAATTAATAATATTGATAATCTTGTAATGAATGAGATGAATTCAGACAGAAAAGTCAATTAAAACCAATATCAGTAATAAAAAAGGGTTTGCAGGTAGTGCAGATTTTATTAAGGGTAAATGTAATATAAAAACTAGGCCACAGCTTGACTAAAAGCCATTTCTGTATAATCACCAAACTAAGCATGGCTTTTACTTATTAAAGAGTTACTTAAAAAAAAAAAAGACAAAGCTAAAAGAAATAACAAGGAAACAAAGAATATGATACAGACTGGGCTTTTCCAAAACAAGTTTTCCCACCTTTGCTTTAGACCAATAATTTAAAATTTAGACATAAAAATACAGGAAAGTATCACCTGCCAAAGTGTCAAAGAAGAAACAGAATATCACAATGTCCTAAATCATTATAGAATGCAATCAGATGTTGGGATGTGAAATATGTTCAGTTTCCCGACACAGCTCTGAAAACCCATGGCATCGCCGTGGTGAGGAGCGACCTTTGAGTTCTGATGACAGCCCTGGGGCATGGGACTTCTGAGTGGCCACGGGGAGGGACCTGCTCAATAGAATGGCCAAGATAGGATGAGAGTGTGGAGGTGTCTCAAGCACACTTGCCAAGGCATGCAGTCTCCACGCGCCTTCTCCTGCCCCTCACCCTACGCGTCTCTGTCACCTGCTTGTCTATATATTTTGTCATATGCTTTTATAACAAACTTGTAGGCATAAGTAGATATTTTCTTTGAGTTCTGGGAGTCATTCTAGCAAATTAAGTGAATCCACTGATGAAGTTGTGGAAGTCCAGAATTACAGCTGGCGAATCCTATGAATGGGTAACAATACACGATTTGTGACTTGGGTCAGAAGTGGAGGGCAGTCACCTGAGAGTGAGCTCTCACCTGTGAAATCAGATGCTACTTCCAGTTGGGTTGAATTGGTGTCTAATGTCTGCTAAAGAGCAGATTGCTTCGTTGGTGTGTGGACAAATCACTATACACATCTGAGGTGATGAGAGAATACAGTGTTTTGGTGTTGCAAAGAAACAGCATGAGAAACTGAATTTGCTGTTTTTCCATATCACAACAGATGTTAAAAATCTCTCTCAGAAGAAAACTCTACTCCCAGATGGCCTCACCAACACGTTCTTTTTCACCAACAAGTTCTAACAAACAGAATATTGGAAGACCCTTCCAGAGGCACGGCCAACAAAGAAAACGTCTCCATTTCATTTGATGAAGCTAGCATAATTTTGATACCTCAACTTAAAAACACAATAAAGCAAACACACAAATTTTATAATTAGAGTCAGTTATGAACACAAGAAGGAAAATCAGAAACAAAAGACTAAATCTAATCATATATTTAAACTGCATTTAAACAATTTAGATGTAGCCCAGAAAAACACGAGAGGATTATCATCAGAAGTTTTGTATATTTAACCACAATAACACTTTAAGGAAGAAAATATCCATGGCCTCAATAATTGTACTAAGAATATTAATTAAGTTCACCAACTACACATGATACAAAGTTCTTAAACACTGAAAAGAAAGTAAATCTTTAACTAATACTTATAGTAAAACTTATTCTTAAATGTTGAGAGCATTTCATTTAAAATCAGGAATGGAGGCATCTGTATGAAGGATATTTCCGGGCTGGGGTTTAGCTCAGTGATTAGAGTGCTTGCCTTGCAAGCACAAGGGCCTGAGTTCGATCCCCGGCACCACAAAAAAAAAAAAAAAAAAAAAAAAAAAAAAAAGGATATTTTCGTTTAATACTATACCTCCCAGCCCAGCCAGGACCTTTAGAGCAAAATAAATAAAATGGAAGGTTGCAAACAATGACACAAATTATTATTAAAGGATGGTGAGAATGCTCATATCTAAGAGAGTTTGCCTGTACATATTCAAGGACTAGTGCTCCGAGTGACATCAGGATAGTTTATTTGGATCAACCTCATCGATTCAGGGGGGAAAAGAATGTTTTACTAAAAGATAATTGATGACTGGAAGATATACTAGGTTAATCTAAATGAAAAGGGAGACTTAGCTTGAACATGTACTTCATAACAGATCCAACAAAGCTAAGATACAAAACTGAGATGTGACTTTGAAATTTGCCCTTTTGAGTAAGGATATTTTGCTTCTGAAACTTCTATTTTTCTCATATAATAACAGTCAAACGATATGAAAGTATTCTCATATGACCCAGTCATTTTGTCTCAACACTTTTAGCAATAGGATGGTCTTTCTTTACTTTTCCCTTTTCTTCCTTCCTTTCTATTCTCTTTCTTTTTAGTAGACACAACAAATCAGAAAAAAGACTCTTTAAATCATACAGGCTTGAATTTAGTTTTATGCTTAATGATATTTTATTCTGAGTTAATGTATTAAAATCAGAATGTATGTATCAGAATGTAATATATGTATTAATATCAGAATTATATTAATATTTGTACATTTTAACAGTATTTTTTGAAATAGGCCATATTAAACAAATTTAGTTATTTATCTCATTTTCTATATAGCAAATTTAAACTATTTTCTATTTTTCCATTTTAATTTTACTTCAGTTATTTTCATAAAATAAATTATTCTGTGCAATTGTTTAAAAAATATTTTGTTGTTTCAGCCACTGGGAATGCTCTTTGTGCACATGATTTCCACCAAGTTCAATATTCTAATTTAGAATAATGTAAAAATATTAGACTTTTAAAGTTTTTAGGAAGGTATAAATTTGCTTGTAGTTACATGTTGATTTCACCTTTCGTTCATTACTCCTATGACAACTAAACTATAACCATATCTATTAACACATGTAGATGAAGAAGCATTATTTCTTTTCCGCTCAACAAGCTAATTTCTTTACTTAGTGCATGTTACTCTAGATGGTGGAAAACTTCCCTTCGGCCGTCCTGACTCTCTGACACCCTCTGTACGAGTCCATCTCCTCCTCGCACAATGTAACGCACTGGGAGAGGTTTGTTTTATTCCGAATGTCAGGTCGGCTCAACTTGATTTAGATGGAGTATTTCTTTCTGCATGTCCCTTTAGTGCCAGTGCGTGTCTTCAGAAGAAACGCGAAGCTCTGTTGGCACCTGCTTATGTACAATATGAACTTTCATGTCGGCTCTCTCACCGTCGTCCTGGAAGTGCTGCTGGCCAGCAGGGCACAGGGTCCCTTTGTTCTTATGACGGGGGGGGCATTTTTCTCCTTCGCTCCTCCCCTGGTTGGAGCATTTCTTTTTCATCTTTGAGGCAAGGAAGTCCCCTTTCTTTTCAGCTTCGAGAGAACTCAATCTTTAGCCAACAATTACTCCCCCACTTTTTTTCCCCTCTAAATCCTTCTAAGAGTTAGGGTATATAAAAACAAAAGCACGGGCTGCTTCAACCTTCTATCCTTCCATGAATTTCCTCTGAGACACCAAAATAAGGGGTAGGCGGCTGGCTTGAGTGAGCTAAAAGACTAGAAAAAACAGAGCAAAGTTATTTTACATTATAAAGCTATCATAGAATAATTTTTGCATGATCAATAGTCATATTTCTTAATACTATCAAAAGAATTTAATTCTTTGGCCATGCTGCTTTTTAAATATACAATAAATTTTCCCTTGGAACTTCTGAGCCTCTGTGAGCTTTAGCTTGTATTTATCTTTCTACTAGTGAGATTAAATTAATATCTAGGAAAGACTCAAAGTGTGTATTTCATTCAGCAAGGAGCCGAGGGCATTCATAGGACAGAGATTTGTTAGCAGGGCATTAGGCGAAGTTAAAATTGCTGGCTTCTGGCAAGAGTGCATTCATTGGAGTGAGAAATTTAACATATAATCAGGACATGTTTGGCTAGATAAACATTACTTCCCCTTAGCTCTTTGATTTGTGTTTTAATTGTTCCTGCGGAGTAAAAATAATACAAAATTTCATCTTTAAGAACATCTTTGAGGAGGCAACTTGGTCAATAGTAAAGGCTTTATTCCTTCTTTAAGTAATCAAGTTAAACAAGAGCACTTCTGATTCTCCGAAATAGCCCTCCCTGACTCAAATGAACCCCGGTGACCCTGTTCCACCCAAGTCCACAAAAGAAATCAACCAGGCACACGATTCAGTAAAAATTCTGGTCAGTCTGAGAAAATGAACTTGCTCTTCATGTGTCTGATCCAGGGAGTTTCCTCTGACTCTCTCTTTCTCCTCCCATGCGTTTAAGAGTACAAAAATAGAGGAAATGTCTGTATAGATTCCTGTGGGTATAGAAACAATGGGCTGTGACATTCGAGGTCAGGTCTATGACATCATGAATTGGGAGTGGCTGAACTCTACACAGGGAGATACTTCCTCTTTTCCTGCCTCACTGACCAGTCAGCACTAGTCTAGTTTGGAGGTTAGACACCACAATGGACAATGGCCAGGGAAACCATATCAGAGCTGACAATGACTGCTGAAATGTCCTAGACTTTTCAGTTTCTTTTCCATGAGGTGATTGGAGCTGACTGTGATTCTTGTTTTAGACAACTGACGTCTTGGAAATTCTTGAATTTGTCATAATAATAGATGATTCCACAAGACAAATAAATCGTTAAATAGGAATGTAAGACCTACAGAATTTAAGTATTCAAAGTAGATTTTAGTTGACACAATATTGAAGATAAAAGTCACAGCTCACCACTTGCCATAAAGATTTACCATGAGCTATAGCAATCAAGAATTAACTCAAAATATATAATAGACTTGAACATAAAACATAAACTTCCAGAAGATGACATGCAAGAAAATCCAAATTATCTTCAGTTTGACAATGAGTTTTTAGGTCTGCCAGTAGGATGACTGTTCAGAGAGGAAATTGAAAGTTAGATTTTGCTAAGACTAAAAACTTCTGCTCTGCCAAAGACTGTTCAGAGAATGAAAAGACACATTGTAGGCTGGGACAAAATATTTGCTAGATATATATCTGATAAAAAAAAAACCAGGTATCCAAAATATGCAATGATTTGGAAACTCACCAATAAGAAAACAAACATCAAATTTAAAAGGAAACAAAAGATCCAGTTACTTCAGTAAAGAAGATATACAGATGGCAAATAATCATATGAAAATATGCTTAATATGATATGCCATTACGAGACTGTGAATTAAATAATACTACACTCTTATGGCAATGGCTATACTTTAAAATACTAATAATACCAAATGTGCTGAGACATGAAGCAGTAACTCTCATTCACTGGCGTGAGATTACAAAATAATACCGCTACCTTGGAACTCTGTACTTGCAGCCCAAGTTTTCTGTATACCTAAAACTGATCTCTTTTTAAAGTCTTTTAATACAAAGCTTCTTTTATTTATTTTTGTTTCAAAGCTTCTTTTAAAAGTTAGCTTTCTCTGTAAACTGGAGAAATTATACCTGTAAGTTATACCCTGGTAAGAAAATGGAAACAGAAAGTTTATTACTTGCCCTGGGTCACATTCAGATTTCTCTGAGACTAGCCTGGGCCTGGAGACTCTGTTCTGTTTCAGATGGATGCTATCAGCCTAGTTGCCAAGCTGCCACTTTTCCATTTAAAGGAAAAGTACTCAAAACCTTTATAAATATAGTAGACTTTCCTAAGGGTTTAGAGGTTTTAGGCGGAGTAAAAGCCAAACATCAAATATAAAAACCTAACATAGCATATTTAATTTCTGTACTTCAACAAAATCTCTTAAGGTACTTAGCACCAGGATTTCTCATTGTACTATCCTAAGATGAATCCAATTTTCTATCATTTTTCTACTATCTTGTTCTTCAATTATTTCTTTGTTCTGTTGTCTTTCAACAATTTTTTCTGAAAAAAAGATTAGAAAAATTTTAACACTATTATGTTATAATATTATAGATCCCAACCATTACTTATATTTGTTTATAAGTCATCATATAACCTCGGAGTCACTCACTAGCCTGTGTCTCTCACCAGCTAATGACACCCTTTACCCCAAAAGGCAATTGTTTTCCAAAGAGGAATACTCACAGTTTTCCAGGTCCATGGAGTGTGGTAATTATATTTTGCACTTCCATGATAATCATTAAATTAAAACCAACATTCATAAAATATCATTCCTGTTTGGATATATTGCACATTACACAAGTTTTAGTGATTCTGTCTCTTTTAAAAATAGAGATGACAATAGTCCCTATATAATAGGTGGTTAAAGTATGTGCATTAAATGAATTAACATCAGATATAAACTCAGAATAATGTATATTTATTTATTTCATTAGATTTGTAAAGATTATTCTTACTTATGTTTATCATCAGAGACTATTAGAGCCTCTAAAATGAAAATATGCTTAATCATATATATTCTATAT
Source organism: Hystrix cristata (assembly GCA_004026905.1). Lineage (NCBI taxonomy): Eukaryota > Metazoa > Chordata > Mammalia > Rodentia > Hystricidae > Hystrix > Hystrix cristata. The sequence continues at coordinate 2,265 of PVJO010029072.1, read as the reverse complement.
CTATACGCATATATACAAATCTATATCTATAGATGAACATTTGTTGCATTGGCTAACAGGATCAGTAGCTGGATAGTCCCACCATGGCCTTTTGTACTCTGGAGAGACAGAGAATCCAAAACCTAATAAATCCAATCAAGCGGAAGTCTCAGAATGGAAGAGATTAAGAATCCCCCCTGCCCAACCCCTGTCTGAGACTGAAGGCCTGGAAACTCCTGGAAAGCTGCTGGTGTACATTTTCATCTAAAGACTGAAGAAGCTGGAATCTGATGTCTATGGGTTACAAAAGCAGCACAAGATGCACCAAGCCCAGTTACATTTGCAAGGTGGCAGGCTCCACCTCCTCCTCCTGCTTTCCTTCCCCTTGCATCGCAAGCTTGTTGGACGCCGCTGCCTGCATTCTGGTGGCGGGGGGGTCACTGACTCTTTCCCTCTCAGTTCACTGATTCATGTGCTGATCCTCTTGTTTCTGGAAACACCCTCACAGACACACAGAGATGCACCCAGAGATACATCTCCAATCAATCAAGTCATCTCCAGGCAAGTTGACATTCAAGATTAAGTATCACCATCATTTGGAATCCCCCATATCTAAATTATGCATATATTTGCAAATTAGTGTTTTGTCCTTGTGATGCTGATACAATTGCCTGTCATGGAAAACTGTTACAAATTTGTCACCAGATGATATGAATTTTTGGAATAAATCTGTGGGTTTTTTTTTTTTTTAATTTTTTTTATTATTTTTTACCAAGAACACGTATTGGTACATTGTATACATAATGATCATAATCAACATGGTTATTTTGTATCTGTACATGATACATCTTGGTTTTCCCCCCTCTTCCCCCTTCCCCTCCCCTCCCTTCCATTCACCCACCCCTCCCTATTTGCAACAAGTGTAACTACACTTTACCATTTTTTCCCCTTTCATCTTACTTTTCTTTCAACTTTCTTCTTTATCCCCCTTTTCCCTATCTAGTTCTCTCTTTTAAATACAATATCTATTCTACCCCTTTGTCCTTATTTACACTTATGGTTTCTCATATCAGAGAAACAATTCGATGTGTACTAATAAGTGTCTGATTTATTTCACTTAATAGTATAATGGATGTTCCTGGAAATCTGTGGTTTTTTTCGCCTGTAGCAAGACAGAAATTTCTAAATTTTGCCTCTTGTGGACAAACATTTCCTAGAAGGACAATTATTTACTTATTTCTACCCTTCTCAGCTAAGCAAATTCACGGTTGCCCATCCTAACTCAGATCTTTTCTTACATAGGCAAAGTACAGATAATTATTATTTTCTTTTCACCGTTTTTTATTTAGCATCACAAGATGGTAAATTGGGTGCTGGATAACATTAGCAGGATTTGGTGATGGTCTGAGGCCTACACTTGAAGTGGTTACTAGAGGAATGGTGACTGAGGACTTATTTTTTAGATCTGTCTCTACTTTTTTGTGCTTTTCACATTTTGCAATAAATAAGGATGAAACTGTAGAAGCCAGAAACAGATAATATAGCTGATGAGGGTGTTAAGAATCAAACTGTCTTACATCTTAGAATAGCATGCCTTAACCAAAATTATAACATAAAAGTAAATATAAATTCTTAAATTGAGCCAATAAAGAATATGTCCTGAAAATAGCTCCTATTTTTAAATAAATTAGCACAATATTATTTAATCACAAATTTACTGAAAAAAATGTGATTTTCCTGACACTTAAAACTAATGAATGTGCTCTTAGAGTATGATAATAATCGCATAGAATATCAAATATGTACCACTCCATCCACATCAAAGATGGTAACCACATTTTGAAAGAGAATTGTGTTTATGAGCTAATAAATAAAGGAAACATAAGCTGTGTTCTGTCTTTTAAGATCTTCCAAGCTACCAACAGTTTCTCCCTACACACAGACACACAAATAAATGTTTTTAGTAGTCTAAGATTCTTAATCCTGTCAGAAGTGATAGGATTAGCAGAAACACATACATAAAATTTGTATGTGAGAAAACACATACACAAATTTTATATATTTATTTATTTATTTACTATTTTTTCGTGCTGTGGATCAAACTCAGGACCTTGTGCTTGCGAGGCAAACACTCTAACTACAGAGCTAAAACCCCAGCCCCAACACATACATAAATTTTATTTGAGGAAAACAAGTACTTTCATTCCACAAAGAGGATTTTTAAAGTCACAAAGTCATTGCAAATGTACCTTTTGACCCAGATTTATATAACCTACAAGAGCTTTT
>PVJO010029071.1:0-17287 GCA_004026905.1 Hystrix cristata | reverse complement strand
CACTGAGCTAAATCCCCAGCCCCTATTGCAGTAAAATCAAACTAAGGATAATTATGGGGTGGTTATGATGAATGAAAGAGAGTAGAGAATGGAAGAATTAAACACAAAAGTAAGGTGTGGTGAGATACTGAACGTAAAAGCCAACAACAACCATAAGGTAAAGATTAAAAAGAGTTCCCAATGTATGCGAATAGATGTTTATAAAAACATCAATCTAATTGGGAATCCATAGAAAGATAATTTTGAGGAATAAGGTTGAATCTCAAACTCTGGGGCCTATTGAAAGTAGGGAGTCTAAAGTATAGTCAAAATAGCATAGACCTGATGTTCATTGAAGAGAGATGGAGAACACAGGAATGTGGAAACTATTTCCAGAGTCATGAAAACAAATGGTCTTGGGCACAGAAAGCCTAACTTTGTAAATTACTTTCATTTAAACTTTGAATGAAGAGAGAGTCACGGAATCACATGCAGAAGAAGTGATAAAAAGAGTGACCTTCTTAACCCAAAGAATGTAATTAACTTGCTCTTCATTTACCAGTGAAGAGCTCTTCCTAGTACTTACTAATTCAGCTAGCTCTTCATAGTACTTGCTAATTCAGTCAGTAAATGCTTACCAAATTCTGGGTATACATTAGTAAACGGAACATATGAAAACGTGGAAATCTATTCTCTAATGGCTAATATATTCTCAGTTAAACACAGAAGCCAGCTATAGTTCATAGCCTTCAAATCAAAGGGAAGTTAAAAAAGAAGCTAATGATCTATTCAATTTTTATACTTAGTAGGAAAATGCATCTGTATTCTGCTTCAGAGGTGAGTACTCACTTGTTAAGCAGTCCCTCATTGCAATTGCAATTCTAATCTCATCCTAGTAAGGTTTACACGAGGAGTACAAGATCTCAGGTGCAGGGAGCACTCAACAACATCAGATGATGTGCAGCTCATGGTGTCAAAACGGAGATGTCAAGGTCGTGGACAGGCTATGCCGCCCTTCTGCACAAATTGGGAAGAAGCTCCCCCTGTGGCTGCCAAGTTTTTCCTCTAGTCAAACAAACAGAACTATCTCTTCTTGTTCTGGTCATTTAGTAAGACTAGTAAACTACACTTCTTAAAAGCACAAGACAGATATTGTATAAATGTTGGCTCATTTTAAACTGTAGGAATAAAGCAATGAAAATGTTAAAAATCTGTCAATGCCCATACGTGATTTACATTGTATAATTAATTATAAAACACATTCCACTGTATTGTTAAATGATGAAATTCATGGAGACCTTGGTTATGTTGTTACCGTGCATTTCGTTAGAATGAATTTATCTTTAGAAATATGTTTATGTGGTTTAAAACTCAATTAGAGCTGGTCACCACTATAACGTAGATAGTTTAAATGTGGAAAAAATGCTGGAAATTATTGAGTATTATCATGTTGTTTTGATTACTGAATTGGGAGTGGTTTGCTAAAAGAGTATTAGAGTGAAAAGAGAAAAACTAAAAAAGGTTAAAATCATTTGCTGCTTTATGAAAGATTAATGAATTTTCAAAAAAATTCATTTATGGCTTAATTCAACTCGTATTTAAGCAATTCATTGAGTTTACTTGTATACAATTGGAAATAAGTAGGTGTTAAGCAAATAGATATGTTACGTACTTTAAGCAAGTCATTTTATTCTTTCACCAAATATTTTTTGATTGCTCAGAAGTTTTCTCATAAGTTGTGAAGAATACCTCACCTCGGGGAACATCAAATATGGGGCCGCCGATGGGAACACCTGCCACAAATTACTCTGGCAGTAATAAAGACCCTAAAAGTCTCAGGAATACAAAGGAAAGCATCACAATCAAGGGGAAAGAGTAAAGAGAAAAAAAACAAAAAAGTAATTAAATGCTTCTATAGACCATTGTCTTCATCAGTGGGTTCTAGGGTCAATGGTTTGTGAGAGAGCAGATTTAATGCAGGACTTTCACAAGTTACAACATTCACCCACAAGCCCGATGCAGATGAGTGCAAAATGTCTGTCTGTGGTGGAGACCAGAAAGATGCAGTGGAGGGCTGGGAGCTCATGACAATGTCCCATGTAAGTCCGTGTCTACACTAAAGGCTGGAGAATCTATACTGGAGCCAAGATATGATGCTCAAGGCAGAGGTGACCAGAGCTCCCCCGGAGAGAACAGGAGGACCCAAGCTCCTCCTCCTCGGAGAACAGCCCAGGTGACATTAGGGAAGCCAGCCCCAACAGAGCTTCTCCTGGGAAATCAGCGGCTTGCAATTTTCTCTCCTCTTCCCCTTTATGCAGTATCGCAATAATCCTCAGGAGGCTCTTCTACACCCAGAACCACGCTGACTCAGTTCAGCTGGGCGTTCCTGCTCACGTTGACCATAATCAGTCTGCCACAATCATCAGTATTTAGTTACTAGCTCTCTGTATTATTAACTAAAAATATCCAAGATTCATTACAGCTTTCAAAATCTAGGTAGTCTTAGATAATAAAAATATAAACTTTGAGAAGTCAAACAAAGCAGAGAGTTATTGTTTTAATCAGACTTGGACAATTAATATGCTTCATGAGTAGATAAATGATTTATTTTTTACCTTGACAGTTGTCTAGGAAGAAATTTCTGAAAACTTCTTGTGGTAAAACTAACAAGAAACAATAAAATGGTAGGTTTACTAAGTTTTATATTGCTATCCAATTAAGAACTATTTCCTCAATTTTTGGTTTTTTTGTTTTGTTTTGTTTTGTTTAGTTCTTATAGAGTTTTCTTTTTTATAGATTTTTATTAAAATTTATCCAAAATTACACAAACTTACAGGCCATTACGCAAGCTTGCAGATCATAATACCTGTGCCTTTTACTTATAACAATGAGCAATATAAACAACCACATAGATTCAGCATTAAGTCACAACTACATAAAGTTACTATAGTACTTAGTGTACGTGTTACTGTTTTGAGTTTGGGTTATTAGGTTCTTGTTTTTAGGATATCATTAATCCTCTGGATTCCCATTCCCCTCCCTCTTTGCCCTCTTCTTGTTCCCTTGAACCCTTTGCCTACTGGCTTAGATCTGACCCTTTGCCTTTTTGTATCCATTGTTTACCATTTTCTTTCGTTTGTACTTTGCCTCACTCAAATGAGGGATACTATATGGTATTCAAGCTTGCAAAGCTAGTTTTCTTCACTCAACGTTATATTTTCTAGTTCCATCCATTTTCCTATAAATGTCTTTAATTTGTCCTTTATAGGTGAACAGTATTCCATTATATATGAATACCACATTTTGTTTATCCAGTTATCTGGTGAAGGGTATACAGGCTGCTTCCAGCATTTAACTATTAAGAATTTTGCTGCTATAAGTATCAGTACGCAGGCATCGCTGTAGTATGATGTCTTTAGCTCTTTGAGGAAGATACCTAGTAGGGGAATCCCTGGGTCGTATGGGATTTCTACTTTCAGGCTTTTGAGAAATCTCCATACTGATTTCCATGATGGTTGTACTAGTTTGCATTCCCACCAACAGTGTAGGAGGGCTCCTTTTTCACCACAGCTGCGTCAGCATGTGTTATTGTTTGATTTCCTAATGATTGCCATTCTTTCTGGGGTAAGGTGGCATCTTAGAGTTGTCTTAATTTGCATTTCTCTGATACCCATAGATGTTGAACATTTTTTCATACATTTATTGGCCATTTGTATTTCGTCCACTGTAAAGTGTCTGTTCATTTCTCTAGATCTTTTCTTGAGTGGGTCATTAATTTTAGGTAGTTTAATTTTTCTGAGTTCTTTGTATATTTTAGATATTAGTCCTCTGTCTGAGGAGTAGCTGGCAAAGACTTTTTCCCATTCTGTGGGTTTTTTCTTCACTTTACTAATTGACTCTTTTGCTGTATAGAAGGTCTGTAGTCTAATATTGTCCCATTTGTTGATTCTTGCTGCTATTTCCTGTGCAATTGAGGTTCTGTTTAAAAAGTCCTTTCCTACTCCTATATCTTCCAGTGTATTAACTGTTTTGTCTTCCAGAAGGTTTAATGTTTCTGTTTTAATGTTTAGATCTTAGATTCATTTTGATTTTAATTTAGTATATGGTGAGAGATATGGGTCTGGTTTCATTCTACACACGGATAACCAGTTTTCCCAACACCATTTGTTGAATAGGCTATCTTTCCTCCGACATATGCTTTTGGATCCTTTGTCAAAGATCATGTATTTGAATATGTCTGGAGAAGTTTCTGTGTCCTTGATTCTGTTCCATTTGTCTACCTGTCTATTTTTTCTTATAGGACATTTTTAATTTTCACTCTCCAGGATCCATATTTTGAACAGAACCAAAGACTGATACCTATTATGAAATATAGTGCTTGAAATAAACATCATTGTTCTCACTCTACACGACTACTCAAAGGACAAGTACAATGTCCTTGGAAAAACAGAGTCTATTTGCTTCTACTCCATTAGCTATATTTTTAAAGCCCAAACACAATGTCGGGCTTTATTCTAATCACTGGGAAATAGAGATTTAGAATTCATGTCATAATCTTGAAAGCTGATCATCACTTGCAAGAAGGAAATAAATGCTCAACCTGGTGTAATTCGAGACAGGCTATGACAACAGAGATACGTGTGTGAAGAGAGAGTGTGTGTTGTTGTGTTTCATGGATCGTTTGTGTGTGAGCAAGACTTTGTAGCCAAACTTTAACAGGTCAGTAGGATATTGTCAAACAAAAAGCAAAGGATATAGGAAAAGCTGAAGCAAAAAGAGCCAAATATGTTTCAGGAGCTATTACCTATAGAGAGATCATAAGAACTTATTTTGAAATAAATAAGGAAAAGTAATGTCATAATTTAAGATATCTCAAAAGTTAGGATAATAGAGGAAAAACTATTAAGGACACAGATTCCTGTGACCTCTTGTTTGCTAATGAATCAAAGTAAAAAGATCAGCATTGGTGATATTTAGGTTTCCTTCCAATTCCGTAAGTGTTCTTCTGAGGTAATTAAACTTTTACAAAATTCGCTTCCTAAGTTCTTACATTTCCTATTTTTTAACTATAATGAGGATTTATTGCAAAGAGATTCAAAAACCAGGAAAACATTCATTTCAAAGCATCGTGACCAATTTTTCTAACAGCAATTGAGAGCCTGAAATATATCAGAATTTCAAGAATGACTGGAAAAGTGTCATGTTGTTCTTCAGGATATAGTAACAGCTCTAATGATGCAGTTATAACTGTCTTCAGAGGAGGTATGGTTTAGATATGGAAGATCCCCACCCAAAGCCTCTTCTACTCAGAGGCAGGCTCCTGGAAGGTGAACGATTCAAGGGGCCAGTATAGCTGACTCGCTGTGGTGAGGTGGGGTCGGCACAGAAGAGGCGGACCTTGGGTGTGACCAGGAAGGCCCTATGTCCCCTCTGGTCCTCCCTTCTCTGCTCATTTCTCACCTTGAAGTGAGCAGCTTTCCTCCACCGGATTCTTCCACCATGCTGTTTCTCCTTGGACCCAGCTAACCAGAGACTGTTATGAGCCAAAGTAAATCTCGCCTCCTTTAGGTTATAGGTATTGGGTATTGGGTCCCATCAACAAAAAAGTGAGTGAGATGATAAAATTTCCTCCTTTCATTTTTTTCTAGGTGGGCCTTGCCTCATCATTTTCTGGTTTTATTTCTATCCAATATAGAATACCATATCGGTCAGTGTTTGGGCAGATGTCAAACCACTTTTTGGCATTTGGTTCTTTGTGTTGCTAACTAGTCTGTGAATGCCTCTGCCTCCCATATACAGTCTATCATGACCAGGGTGGGGGGAAGCATAGACACAGAGAAATCCATATCAGAGTAACTTCTGGCTGCTTTCCTCAGAAGGAGATAGCATAGATGGTACCTGGGATTTTAAAAACGATGGTACACTACTAAATGAATTCTTCCTTGATCAAAAGTCATACAATCAACATCCAATACAGAAATAAACAAACTCTGTTAAATGATTTGTTGATGAGTGCCCAAAATATTTCTAATGAAAAAAACATTTAATTTCATCATGACAGCTAAATTGGTTTGATCAGTAGTAGCACCCTCCCAGACACAGACACAGACACATGCACACACACACACACACACACACACACACACACACACACACACACACCACCATTCAGCCTTCCCATCCTCAAACTCACTGATTTAAATTTGGAGCATGATTTGCTAACGACTAGAACTGGACATTTTACAAAAATGCTTCAGTGCTACATAGAAATATACCTGCTCTTTAGAAATAATGATGGTCCTGAGATGCATATTTAACAGGTTTATTTTATGGATTTAGCTCAGTCATAAACCTTATGACCAACAAAACATTGTTAACATTTCCTCTTGTTTCCTGTAGGTGGTTTCTAATCCGGAGGAACATCAAAAAAGATGTGAAAAAGAGTGCAATTCTGGGAAATGATATAGGGAGTCGCCCTTCACAGATCTCCATGTGGCTTTCAGAGAGGACCCAGTAAGGAAGAGGTACAGATCTGAATATATGTTCATCTCACTTAATAGAAGGTTTGCCTTGTTTTAAAGTTGTTCTTCCTCCACGTTGTACTCTCCAAAGCTAGTTTGTGTGGGGCTGGGGATTTAGCTCAGTGATTAGAGTGCTTGCCTTGCAAGCACAAGGCCCTGAGTTTGATCCCCGGCACTACACCGCCCCCCCCAAAAAAAAACCAAAGCTAGTTTGTGCATACTGGGTCAACATCTAGACATGTATATAGTGGGAAATAAAGAAGGCAGATTATCAGTTGACGAGACTACGCTAAGACTTCCCCATGCCAAAAAGAATAGAAAAACACAAATGAAGAATTTCACAATCTGAGAGATGTATACCATCTTGATAAATTGAAGTTTTTCTTCTAGAAAAATGGACTTTTCTCACATTGTATTTTTCGGTAGGACGGTGTCTCTGCCAACTATGGAGTCTAAGGTAACTGATGATGTGCACAGATAATTTCAGTAACACATAATTATCTCTTAATTTCCACAACATCTAAATTAGTGAATACTGCAATTAATTGTACCCTGTGGCCATTTACTTACAAAATACACCATTCGATTGTCTGTGAAGTGAAAATTGTTGATACAAGCTTTCATGCAGGAACTAGCAACCTCAGTGGGAGTCCAGAGATGAAAACAGTAGATGAGATGCTCAGGCCCTCACCTGCAGTGCCGACTTGGGGCAAATCCCTTCTCACAGCGAATCTTGTTTGTTTGGCTGCGTGTGTGACTCATGGTGACTATCTGTTTCCCTGTTCTCACCAGACTCACTGAATCTTATCTAATTCTTACCAAAGAGGTATAAAGTGCTTGAAATTCTTTTGGGAATTAATACTATATCCAGACAAAAGTGTACAAATCATGAACTAGAGGAAAGGTGACTCTGTGCCTCTCATAATATGCACAATACTATTTGACTTTGTGCAACTAACTGTAATTTTTTTCTTTCCCTCTCTGTGAACCTAGTATATCTGATCAGAGACTGTAAAATTTTGTCCATCTTTGACATGCTATTAGTCTCATTTCTTATTCCTTTATTCCTGAATTCTTCAAGTACCAGAAATGTAACTTTTTATAAGTACATACTTTGGCCACATGATTAAAATTAACATATTATTCCAATAAGCAAGTAAAAAATTAAACCATACTGTTTATGAGTAAACTAGTATGATTATGAGCTGCAAGAATTTAGAAATAGGCTGACTTTAATCTTACAGGCAGAAGTTCTAGATGTGACTAGAAATGTAATGATCCTGAACTCAGTCTGCATCATCCACAAAGCCGACTATTAATCTTAAAATGTTCCAAACCATCCAGGTTTTATTTTTCTCTTCTACCACACAATTTCACATTTAGAAATCACTCAGTTAAAACTGGCAAAAGACTAGAGTGGACATAGAGTTCTCATTGTGTCCCAGGGTGTTTTATATGATAAAGCTGAATGGGAATGTACTTTAGGAGACTCTCCTTATATTAGGTACATGGGTGAGTGCACTATGTCATTATGATTTATAGCCACTCCACTCTGCCTGGGGAGAATTTGGATCTTTTGAGGAGCCACAGTCTTTATTTTGCAGAAGCAATTTTCATATGCTAATTGGAAATTGTCAAAAATACACTTCTCTAATGTCATGAGAATCTACTAGGTTTATTTACCAAGTCTGTAGCAAATTTGATAATACATCTAATTCTTGTGTAACTTCTCAAAATTTTCCAACTTGGTTTTAATATAACTGAAGATTCTTTGAATAGGAGTGGCATTAGATGCACGGTTGAATAAATTCATTATGAAAATATCAGATAGCTTTTGACCTGAGACAACTCACTCATCAAGTTCTTAGAAAACTTCCTATGTCTTTGGCCTTGGACAATTTATACTCTAGTACAAGTGTTTGTGAAGGGCCAAGATTAAAACTTTAAAAAATACACGTCCATATTTATATAGATTTCTGTACTATAAAGTTTCTGTCACAACTTTTCAACTCAGAAATTGATGACCTGAACACATAAACATTTCCTGTTATGCGATACATAAATGATTGTTTTGTCCAGATACAATAATATCTTAATAAACAGGCAGTAGGACAGGTAGGGCCAGTTGAACATAATTCGCTGTATTGTTCATCTGATAGTTTGCCTTATTATGAAAAGAAGACATAAATATAAATAAAATAAAGGAGAGCTAACCACAGGAAAAAAGATTGATACATATGCTAAATGACACAAAAATTCATAAGCACAAGGTCTATAGGTGAAAAAAAAATCCTTAAAAATTCAGAGAGTAAGAAGGGATTCTAAAGGATGCTCTCATCCTTTAGAGTGAGTGAGTGTCTGCCTGTGTCTTGTAATTCTACTCATCCTCACATATTACTTGAATCTGTTCTGTGTGACAGGCAGGTGAAGATGCCTGGAGATAGGAGACTGATTTCAGACTCTGCTATTTTATGCCTTGCTCTGTGACCCTAAAATCTGAGTTGTTTGTTACTCTAAATCAGTTAATAAAATATGCCAGAAAAACACAGGCTTTTAAATTTACCAAAACATGCATTGATCTAAAATGTTTATCAAGTTTCTGACCATTTATAGATGATTAATTTATAAAACTTGGCCTTGCTCTTCCCCTGCTTCTTTTTCAATACTATTCAATAATCTACAGCCTCCCCTAGGTAAATCCTTCATTCTTCTGTCTTTGTCTTCATCTGAACATATCACAAACTGATTTTAGTACTAACCTCAACATAACTTTTCTTTTAAAAATATCTCTGTCATTTTTACCCAATTATTGTGTATCCAGTTATATCCTCTTTCTGTATTCATATTCTTTGATATGTGACTTTGTAGTTGCTCAAAATCTGTGCCTTTATTTCTTAAACCTGGGCTTGATTTTGTGATTTTATTTGACTATCAGAACATTGGCAGATGTAAGGGATAATACAAACTGAAGTTTGATAACATGCCTGCAGGTTTTTGATTAACTGATGTACTTCAGTTATCACCATAAGATTATACCCAAGCTAGATCTTTGCAGAAACATGAATACATGGAGCAGATCCAAGTTTCCTCAATTTTCGAGGTTATTTTAAATTGATCAACAGCCAGTCCCCTGTCTGTCTCTGCCTGTCTCTGTCCCTCACTCTGTCTCTCTGTTTGTCTGTCTGTCTCTCTCTCTCTCTGTCTCACACACATACACATGTTAATCTAATGCAAATCAGAGAAATAAACTAGACAAATCACAGATTAATAAGTCAATAATTGCTGTTTGTTTTATACCACTGAGGTGTTGTGGTGGTTTGTTACACAGCATGAATTAGGTATTAGATAAACAACATCTACAGATTAGTGTGTGAAAATAAAATATCATTTGCAAAGTATTTCAAGTAACAGATTATTTCAGATCTGTTACTCTGGGGGCTGTCACAGTAGACACTTAGGATGAAAAGTGAATAAAGACCATACTTCATAGTAAATTATTATGAGTAACCCCACTCACAAATCTCACAGAGAGTTGTAAAATATTTCACTCATAAATTGAAATTTTTAAATATCCTAGATAAAAATACATAAGCTATTTCCAGCAAATGAAGGAATAATTATCACAAAATGTCTGTGAAAATGGCAGAGGCGGGAACTCCAGGGCCCCATGTCTTCTCTAAAACATGGAAAAATCTGGCGAAACTTCCCGAATCAACCTTATGGGAGCTCTGGAAATAGTCAAGGATTTAGAGGCACCAAAGGAATGCTTAATTAGGAGAGAAGTCATTGAAGCACATTAGGAAAACTTTGTGCTGTTTAGCCTCTGTCGCACCCCACCATCCCCACATGGAAGCAATGCTGCGAAAATATGAACCCCATTCAGATACCTGGTTGAGGACAAAGTCTACTGGACCTTGTTTCCTAAGAATATTTTATCTGTTTGATCTGTACACAGCAATTCTTGAAAGAGTAACATGAGAGGTGGCTTCAATTCACCTAACTTGATACTCTGTCAGGGTGAAAAAAATGACTTTGCAAATAACATTCTTCTAAAATGTTGTAGGGTAAGTGACTAAGTGAAAGGGAAAATAAATAACACTAAAGACAATGATCAGATATGCCATTAAACTGACATGAAGACTCCTCTGTTTTAAATTTGTACCGCAAACCTCCAGTTAATTAGTAAGAAAGTATAAATAAAATGAAATAAGAAGGAAAACAAAATTACACATAATTTAAAAATTGGTTGAACACAAAAATAAGCATTGAAGTATTCAGAAACAAGAAGACAGATAAAACCAAAATAAAATAACAAGTTTTGTTATCAGTAGTTAATTTTAAGTAAAATAAACCCTCCAAAATAAAGGCAAGGAAGGAGACAAATGTAAGCAAAAGAAAGTATCAAATGAGAAAGCCTAGGACCTGATGATTTCACTGATAAATTTGAGCAAGTATTTTAGAAAGAATTGATGCTATTTTTTCATAAACTCTTCTAAAAAATAAAAGGATAAAACATTTCCCTACACATTCTCCAAGGCCTGTTATTGCCCTAATAACAGAGCCGGGCAATGAAATCAGAAAAAAAAAAAAAAAAAAAAAAAAAAAAAAAAAAAAAAAAAAAAAAAAAAAAAAAAAACAATAAAAAAAAAAAAAAAAAAAAAAAAAAAAAAAAAAAAAAAAAAAAAAAAAAAAAAAAAAAAAAAAAAAAAAAAAAAAAAAAAACTACAGATCAGTATCTCTTATAGCTATAGACAAAAAAAAAATTCAGCAAGGTATTAGCAATTCAAATCTAACAGTTATACATTATAAAAAAAAAAAAAGATTTGCCCAAGTAATGAAACTTTAGCTTAACATCCCAAAGCAAATACTCTGCAATAGAATGAAGGATAAAAGCCACATAATCATCTCAATAGCATATTTGACTAAATTCAACAGATTTTGGAGAAGACTTAATATCCACCTCTTAAATGGCAACACTCCCCAAATTGACCTACAGATTTGACACAATAAAACCTCTGACTTCTAGGCAGAAATTGAAAGATGAATTTAAATCAATGTGAATATTCAAGAAACACATATAACACAATCTTAAAGATGAAGAACACAGTTTGAGAATTCACACTTTCTAGTTTCTGAAACTTACTATTGAGTAAGTAATGAAGACAATGTAATATAGAACCTGCTGTCTATATGGATCAGTGGAGGAGAATTTACAATCCAGATATCTATCCTCATATGTTCAGTGATTCATTCTTGAAATGGTGATGCCTGGTGAGGCCAGGGGCTGCGGGGAGAGACAGCAGATGGGGTTAGCAGCGATGGCTGCAAAAATCCACGGCTATTATATACTGGCATGGTATTTTACTCTGAAAGCGACTCATTTTGCAAGGCACACTGCTGTTGGGGTAGAGGTCTAATGCAGCACCTGCTGTATTTTAGAAGGTCTAAACAGAAGTCATTTTGGGAAATGGTTAATTATGAGTGAGCTGTAGAGCAAATGCAGAGCAGCTCCACTTTAGGGTATCTGATGTCATCCTGCTGGAGTCACTGAGTGGGAAACAGTCACAGGAGACAGACATAGAGATGTGGGCTGGACATAGACCCACCGAGAAGCTTTAAGCTCAGGCTGGGAAGGATGGGGGCTGTCTGTGGTGAGAAAGCAGGCCATGCACTTGTAGCTTTCAGAGGGCCCTGGATATTAACGTGCTGGCACTAAGTCCGCTAGACTGATGGGCCACCCCCACCCTGCCACCTACATCAGCACAGAACTCACTGGTCTGTTTGCTTTCCTGTCTACCTATGTGAGCAAGGATACAGCTTGGCTGGGATGTTTGCCACAGCCTGGTGTGTGTGGACAGAGGGGCCCCTGGAGCAATTGGCCACCTCTCAGTCCCATGGACCATAAAGTTATGCAGATAAAACTGCGAATTAGGTGTACATATGGACACAGAAAATGGAAGTTGCCAGTGACCACAGTCCTAGAGCTGACACCACTGATGGACCACATCCAGTGGGAGAGTTGAGGAAGGATCCAGCATTTAAACACAAAAACATGAGTGTAGAAACAAAATAGATCTCACTATGTGATGCACTATGCACTGCCCAAACTGGCTGGATTCCAGGACTGCAGACATGAAAAGAAACACAAAGGAAATTTTTGGACTCACTTCAAAAACACAAAGGAAATTTTTGGACTCACTTCTCTTTCTTTTTTTTTTTTTTAATTATTCTCATTGGTTCTTTGATGTTTGGGATTTTTTTTCCTGTTTTCCTTTCTTTTCCTGTTAAATGTTTTCTACTTTTTTCCTTTATTTTCCTGTCTGCCTTTTCTTTGTTCTTATTTTTCTTGTTTGTTCTTTTCTCATAATTTATCTAATTCTATTAAATTCCCTTTACTTTTAATAGAATCATTTATCACACATTTCTTTCCTCATCTTATTTATTTCAAATGTTATTTTTTATTCTCTAATTTTTTATCCCATCTAGCTTGACAAGTATACTCATTAAGCTTTAATAATCTTTAGATATTTAGTAAACTCTCTGCTAATACTCTCAGAGAGGCAACAAGGCACTAACCAGATGCAGTCTACCAGTCTCCAGAAAGGATCTGTGGTAAAATATTTCAAAGGGAATATATTAACACAGATACCACCCTCTGTGCATTTGACCACCATCAAATACTGTAAATAGTATTTAAAGAGAGTTTCTAAAATTATAGAATATGGAAGGAAGAAATGGAAACAAAACTTTTGTAAATAGGGAGGGGAATGAGAAAAAAAGAAGAAACAAGATATGTCATGTACAGGTACAAATCCCCTATGATGAATGTTATCACTATGTACATCTAAAATGTACCATAAAAATAAAATTAAAAAAAGATAAAATTATAGAATAATATGGAAGAATAAATGATAATGAAACAGAAAAACTAAATAAGTTGAAAAATATGAAAGGTAAAATTGAAAAATGAAGTAATAACTGTAGTATTAACATGGGGTGAATAATTCTTCATTAAAACAATATACTGACCACTACATAACCAAAATTCTTTTAATAAGAATTAGAGAAATGTAAGAATAGGAAGAGAATGTCCAAATATAGAACTAATTCAAAAATACTAACATAAAGTTATTTAGATATGTGGAGATAACTACCAGAAGAGGTAAATTAAAAATGTGTTTATGCAGATTCATGGATGAGTATAGATGAGGTAGAAAACAACTGGATTTTATTTAAGATTACAGTAATCTTTCACTCTCTACATATTTGTATTCTTATATACTGATAGATATGACAAAATTTTAAAATAATAGTTTTGAAAAGATTTGTTGGAAAACAGCATTAGATTTTGCAAATAATATTTGCAAATACCTATATAGTACTGAAATGATTGCTTTTGAAAGCTGACACTAAGTGCAATAACTCTGAGTACTGAAGGATATCAGCCATTCTCCAGTGCCCTACATGTGCGCACACCCATACTCTCCACCCACATTTCAGCAGCTGCATATTTCAATTTTTATAAAGAAAATTAGAGAGCACCTAGGTTGGCATAGAAGCCACATGTCAATAGGTTAAGCAATTGCTTCAGGATTGTATTTATTGGAATATTTCCCAAATTTCTGGTTTTAATATTCTACTTAATATTGTATACACAGCATAAGTATAGGATCTGCCAAATTTAAAATAAACATTCATCACAGTTTATGATATCAAATAAATTAATAATTATAATTATTTTCCTTTCAAATTGATATAGTTTATATAAATTGGTGTTGTTTAGATAAAATATATAGTTTTGATAGAATGATATAGTTTTCAGCTTCACTTTCTTTTATTATTTTTATTTTTATTTTAATGGTACATTTTAGATGTACATAGTGATAACATTCATCATAGGGGATTTGTACCTGTACATACATGATATATCTTGTTGCTTCTTTATTTCCCATTTCCCTCCCCTCCCTTCACCCCCTCCTCCCTCCTTATTTACAAAAGCTTTGTTTCTATTTTTTCTCTTCCATTTCTTATTTCTCTTGTTTTTGCAAAATTATATTACACTGCCCATGATTATAGGTGGTATGGAGAGAGAGGACCTGTTTAATAACTATGTTGGATCTCTGTATTAAGATGCTACATGAAATTATGAAAATGTGTTATATAAAATGTTTTCTTTGGCTCCATCATAGGTCAAGTCGATATTCACATAAATTTTAAAACCTGTAGGATAAAATGGGTGAACTTGGGAGATAGGATTGAACTGTTTCCTAATCTATATACATATTTATTGCTTTTAGCTCTAGACAGGATTCCATCACATTGTGTGTCAACATGTACTTGTGATTTACAGATGAACAAAAGCAACCACCATTCTGGAGAAGACGATGTTTCTTGGCAATTGACACTTGCCTCTGAGCCCAGACACTGAAATAACATTTCCATTTAAAAGTCATAAATTAAAACTCGAAGAAGTCACTCTCATTTCTGAAACATTCCAGTGGAACTCTGTACTAGTAATCATATATGTGGTTTTCTACTAGCATTATGAGTGTCATTAAGAAATTTTTATTTCATCCTTCATTTGCATTGATTATTTGATCTTATCCATTTGGTATTGATTTACTTAGGTGTTCTTCCTCACTGCCATTTCCCCTAGAATGTGCTCAGAACAGTGATACTCTAGGCTATGATTTGTCTGTCATTACAATCTGCACTATTTTCTTTAATACAAAACCAAGATGAAACAGTATTTTGCAGTTGTTTTCCATGAATAAAGCAAGGAGTGCACAGGCGCTCAGGTGTAAACCTTTATTAAGCCTTCCTTGTATCATCTGTCCATCAATCATGATTGCAATAAAATTGTATGTCTACTTCAAGGCTTACAAATAGTAAGTAGGTGCTCACTATATGGGTACTAAGAATGGTTTCCTGAGATGCACAGTTTTAGCCGAATACAAATGTATATGTCTGTAAGGTAGCAAACATCGTAATGCTCCCATTTCCTATACAATGATTTAATATATGATATCCCATAATGCCATTTGACAAAGCATGTGTCAATAGTTTTTTTTTTTTTTTAATGAGGACACTATTTGACCTTGTTGCTGTTTCATAAGATATTACATAAGCAATTAACTAATTTTTGCCACAAGGAAAACAATTTCGAAAGATTTGGTATCTATGAAGGAAGGAATCTTTTGAAATTTCCTTGTGGCAAAAATTAAATAAATAAACTCTAGTGATTCTTTTCTGCATCAAACTAGACATGTTATTTTTATTTTCCTGACTCAGTTTTCTAACACTTGTAATGCAAGATTAACTAATATTTTCTTCCCTTAGTGACCATGTCTATCAAAATGCTCTAGGACATCCTTATATGAACTTGTTCAGGAAAATCTGTTGACATAACAGGGACATTATTGTACTTTATTTCAAAATGTCAGAAAGGTAATCAATGGCTTGAAGACACTTTGTTCAAAAATTTTAATGGACATGTTGGTGAAGAGTTGGAGCAAAATAATTGACTGCACAAAGAAAAATATGAGTTTCATATATACATTATGTTCACTTTTATTTTGAACATCTATATAATGCAACCTTATCTACATATTCACTATTTTAAACAAACACTGATTCTTATTCTTTTTAGATTACGATTTGTGATCCACCATATGTTATAGTTACTTTTATGCCCTAGTATATCACTTTTGAGCTCATAGACCTCTTGTAATTTAAAATATAAAGTGACAAAAATAACAGAAGTGCCAATTTAGCAAATGTAAGGAATAGCACTCAAAAGATAGAGAAATATTTGAGACAAGGAGCAAACTGTAAGCAAAAAGTTATGAGACTATTAAAAGTTGACCTTGATTTTGAAAAAGCAAGCACGATTGTAAAGCTATATAATAATTACTAGTTTAGTGAAAACCTGAATTGTACATACAATGAAACTTGTGAAATAACTGAGGGTAAATTGCTTCGTTCATTTTTACTTCCAATCTGACAAACTACTTATAGACCACTCGGTAATACTGAGAGCTCGTTAACATTGAGATCCCATTTGTAGCCCCCTGTGTGCACTTGGAAATCCTTGATTTATTTCCTTCATCAACCCCTCACAGTAAAATTTACACTCTCTTGAGTAACTATGTGGAAGGCAGATGGAAGCTTTAGACATCCTCTCTTATAACATCCCAAATCGAATAAAGAAAAAGACAAAGAAAACCAGTGTAGTTGATAAACAACAGAACCCCAGCCAGATGGAAATTCATAAACCCTGGAGGAATTGGAGTATTTGGTGAAGAAGCCCTAAGATCTGTTTTGTACACCTACTGCCTGGTCTCCTTGCAACTTCTATTGCTCCCAAAAGACATTTTCTTTTTAGTTGGGCAGCACTTTTGGAGAGGAAGGGAGAATTTGGAACCATAAATTTAAAAAAAGGTCTCTCCGGAGGTAACACCTCTTACCGCACTCTCTTATGCTTTGGATGATTCTACAATGAGCATTAGCCATTGCATTTTCATTTAGGAATTCAGCCAAACTTGCTAGAGATAGATAACTAGGATCAGTCACTGTCTTGTCCATTCAGTTTACACTCTGACTCTGTCTCAGTTCCTGCCGTGAGGGGCTGGCGGTTCTTGCTGATGTCTGACCAGAAGGCAGGTTACATTATCCCTCATGCTGACTTTGATCATCAAGGTGAATTTAGCAAAATTGTTTTACTCAGTTATAATTTCTTGAGTCAATCAATATATAATGTGTCATCCTCTATGTTTTACCAAGAAAAA
>PVJO010029070.1:0-17289 GCA_004026905.1 Hystrix cristata | reverse complement strand
CTTTCTCTGAGCCCCAGGCTTCGGGCGGGTAGAGTGGGGAGGACCTGGGATCAGATAGGTCAAAGCGAGGCCTGAGAGAGGACTGAGGAAGCCCCACCCCCGAGGGAAGGTCCCAGAACATTGCAGAAAAGCCTCTGCTGCCTGTCCTGTACCTTGACATGCAGAATCCTCAGGAGAGCAAGCTCTTTCAGCACTCTGGACCTGGGAGGAAATGTGACCCTTGTTTTATGGTCTGTGCTTCAGGTGGGATCAACATACAAGGCCAGGCTCAGTTAGGTCAAGGTGAGGGGCTGTGGGGACCAAGGAAACCCCTCCCCAGGGAGAGGAACCTCAGATGATCCAGATCTGCCTCTGCTATCAGAAGTGCACCACCCTGGGGTAGATTTGTGAGGAGGAGCCCCTCCCCCTCGTCAGCCACAGGGGATCCTGGGAGTCACAGCCTGGTCCTCAGGTCTGTGCTTCTGTGGGGAATGAGACAGGACCTGGGCTCAGTGAGGTCCTGGTGAGGGGTTGCCCTGGGGGGACTGAGGAAGCCCCACCCTGAAGGGATCCCAAGAATCCTGTTCTGCCTCTGCTGTCCTTCTGTTCCTAGGACATTATTCTCAAGTGAGGGCTCCCTTTTGCCCCAGGGGACCAACCTGGGCAGTTAGAGCCTCATTGTGAGGTTCTTGCTTCAGGTGGCAGAAAAGGCAACCTGGGCTCAGTTAACTTCCAGCTCTGGGGGAGGAGGAGGCCCCACACTAGGTAGAGGGTCTCTAAATGATACTCCAGCTGTGCCTCTTTTCACAGCCCTGCACCATACAGGGCAGAGGAAACCCCTCCCCCAGGTCTACCTCAGGGGACCCTGAGTGTCAGAGTCTGGTTGTGAGGTCCACACTGCAAGTGGGGGAGCAGAGAGGCCTTTAAGGGTTAATGGGGAGAGCAGAGGCCTTGGCTCCTGTAGGGGTTAGTGGGGAGTTACTGTGGGTGAATGAATAAGCCAGTCCCCAGACTGAGGGGTCAAGCTGAGGGATCTTGAAGAGAGTGAGGAAGCCCCAACCCAGAGAGAGGGACCTGGAACAAGCCAGATTTACCTGTGTTGTTAGCGCTGCACTCTGGGGAAGAATTCTCTGATGAGGGTGTGTTTGTTTCTCAGGCGATCCATAGTACAGACTCAGACACTTGTTCTTAGGTCACGGCTTCAGGAGGAAGGACTGAAGATGACCTGGCTTCATTTAGGGGACACTGAGGATTGAAGGAGGAGTGAGGAAGTCCCACTCCAGAGAGAGGGTCCCAGAATATTCCAGAAAGGCCTCTGTTGCCAGCTCTATGCTGCATACATGGTAAAAGATTCTCAGGAGAGTGCCCCCTTTCTCTTCAATGGGAGCTCAGAGATCAGAGCATTTTCCTAAGGATTGAGCTTCAGGTGGGAGGAGCGAAATGCCTGGGGTCAGGTCAGGGTGAAATGACATCCTAGTTCAGCTCTAATTTTGCCCATAAGAGAAGTGGGGAACTGGAAAGGGTTAATCAGGAGCAAAGCCCACTTCATTTTTTCTTCCAAACTGGAGCATAGGGAATTCAAGGTCAGCGGAGCTTTACAACCCATCTGTGTGCCTTTTGTTTATTGTAACCTAAACATCTGCAAGATTGAAGGAAGAATGTTACATTCTCCTATCTCCACCTTACCCTGGGAGGCTCCCTTCCCAGCTAGAACCAAGGCCCTGACCCTTTGCCTCCTTCACTCCCCTGCATATCAAAGAACTCTCACAAATGAGTCCCACCAAGCCTTATATTTACCTAATTCCTTTTACCTCCTCCTATTGCCTAGTATCATAAAATCTGCTTTAGTCTGTAACTTCACATCCTCCCAAACTCAGACAGAGAGACGCAAATAGAGATAAGTTTAAAAGAAGGCCAACACCTGGTGTAAAGAATTGCTTGTTGTATTGCTCAAAGGAATTCCAATTGTAAAATATAACCACCTTTCCTACTGTATAAAAGCTCTGGTCAAACTGATGTAGGAATAGCATGTGGCTAAGGCTGGCTGACAAGGGAACATGACCTGGGGGAGAGGCTTGGATCTGACATCAGCCTGAGGCGTGATTTTCAAGCACCAGCCCTCAAGTGAACTGTAGGGAGTTCTCCCAAGACTCCATGGGAACTCCATTCGATAAATAGTAGCAACACCTGAAGCAAGGCGCCTTCTTCTCTACCCCCCCCACCCCACCGGGAAGGCGCTCTCCTTTTTCCCTCCCATGGAAGACGATGGCTGCGTGCCCAGCACGGCTGCTATCATGCCTTTCTCGGGGTAACCCCTACCGTGCCTTATAGGCCCGGTACACATTTTGCTGTATCTATTGTTATGCTCAATGTTCCTTGTCTTCATTTCTCTATACTTTTAAATACAACTTTAGAAGTACTTTTTGTCTCCCTCATTCAATTCTTTGCTTGAGGAGGGAAAGAACCCAGGAATATCGGAACCCACCCAATAACAAAACTACAGAAAAGGGTCAAGAGCCCTTTTGCACATGAATGCCCTCTTGATTGCTAGTTATTAATAAAGTGGATTCAATTGGACTCAGATTTGGATCTTTGTGGCATCTCCCTCTCTCGACCAAGTGGGGTGGGATCAGGCCAGCCCGTGGGCTGGTTCCGCCTTCCACTTCAAGGGCAGGGCTGAAGGCAGAGTGAGGAGGCCCCACCTAAGAGAGAGGATTCCCACAGTAACCTAGACCTGCCTCTGTTTTGTTAGCCAAACACCAGATAAAAATGCTCAGAGGAGCACCCCTTTCTCCACAGGGCACAAGGAGAGGAGAGTCAGAGCCAAGTTCTGAGGACTGTGCTTCAGGTCTCAGGAGCAGAGTATGGGGCTTGGTTAGGTCAAGTTGAGAGGCTAGGGGGACGCTGTTAAAACCTGTCCTCACACAAAGTTTCCCTAACTAATCCAGATCTGCCTCTGGTGCGGGCCCTGCACCACACAGGTGCAAATTTGTAGGGATGAGCCCCTCCCCCATGTCTGTCACAGGTGACCCTGGGAATTGAAGCTTTCTTCTGAGGTCTGCCCTTCAGGTGGGCTCAGAACATGGGACCCGAGATTGCTCAGGTTAAGTTCAGGGGCTGAGGGTGAGAGAGGAAGCCCCAGCCCAGGTGGAGAGTCCGAAAAGACCCCAACTCTGCCTCCGTTGACCGTTGACCGCCCTGTGCTGTGCAGTGAATTCTCAGGTTAGCACCCCCATTTGCCTCAGGGTACCTCCAGAATTCACAGCCTGGTTCTTCAGCCCCAGTTTAAGGTAGGAGCAAGAGAGAGGACCTGGGCCCAGCTAGGTGAAGTTGAGGGGCTGTGGGGTGAGTGTGGAAGCCCTAAGCCAGGTAGCAGATCCCAAAATAATACATACCTGCCTATGTGGTCAGCCCTGTGGCTGGGATATACTTGCAGGTCACTCCACTTCTTCTCCCCACCCCCATGATGGCCTTTCTGCCTTAGAAATGCCTGGGTGTCATATACTTTGTCCAAAAGGGAACACACTGGGCATGGGGTCCTGGCTTTAAGAGAGACCAAGGTGAGGTCTGAAGAAGGACAGAGGGGCCCAGGGACAATCCCTTTTAGAACTTATTGTAAGCCTGTGAAGGTATGTGTGTGACATCCACTGACTTCTGCCTCTGGCATCAGAGAGAGGGGACGGCCTTGTTCTGATGTCTGTCCTTCATGTGAAGGGAGCAGAGAGAACCTGTTCCCACTCCAGGTGAGGCCCTGAAGGGGGTGAGGAAACCCCAGCCCAGCAAGACTGTCTGTGAACAATCCGGATCCATCTCTGTTGTTGGTCCAGAACCCCAAAGGGGCACGCTTGTAAGAAAGAGTCACATCCGTTCTTTGTCCTTGATGTTAAAAGGCACACTCAGTCAACAGAGATGGGTGTTCAGACACCCAGGAACCAGGGTCAAGACCCAGAGGGAGAAATGAGAGGACCCACTCAGGACTCTTCTTCACTAGAGGAGCCCTGTGGGCACCTCCTCTCCCCCAGTAATCACCCAGCAAGCCCTGAGCAGGTTGCCTCATTATGTGGTCTCCCATCTTCCAAGGGTGAGGCCCTGAGAATGGTGACAGCCTTGGTCACAGAAGAGGGTGCCTTATACTCCTGAACAGAGAGGACACCAGAGAAACTTGCCCCTGTTCTGAGTCCAGAAAAGCTACATGTAGGCTAATCCAGCAGGGCATTCCTGACTTCTTCAACAGGACCTGAGGTACCTTAGGGTGCTTGGAGAAGGAGCAAGGTCTCAGGGAAATGGGAGACACTGCCCCTGGCCCAGTCAAGATGAGAAATGAGGCAGGACTGCGGGGCCCAGGACACATGACAGATGGGACCCAGCTTGCCTATTCTGTCAATCTGAGTGCTGGGCTGCATTCCCACCTACAGTCTGAGGGAGGAGGACTCAGGTCCTCAGACAGGTGAGGCTCCTTCCAGGAGGGACTCAAGGGGAGGATTTACAGGGACATTGAGGGGACATTGGTTGCTAGATCAGAGTGTGACCTCCTCCCTGTCATCAGCCCCTGGGGAATGCAATGAACCTCTTCCCCTGGCTATTGGTGTCAGGCAGGAGAGGACCTTGGCCTGAGGAGTGTGGCCTCAGGTCATCAGATCCAAGACCTGGGAAACTTGGTCCTGCGGGCAGGCTGAGGCAGCCTCAGGCAGGACTGTGTAGAAGTCACCTCTGCCCTGCACTTCCACCCCTGCTGTCCCAGCAAGATTTTGGAGTTGATTTACCAGATGCATCAACAGGTCAGCAGCAGGATATGTGAGTATCTGGGTCTGCAGCAGACAAAGGAGGGCCCCTGCATTCTACTCCTCTGTCGGTCTGGGGAAACTCCATACGGAGGTGTGCAGATGTGCTGCATTTTTGCCTCCCTGTTCTCAGGGAGGTGGGCCTTGCTGTGAGGATCTTCAGCAGGACAGGTGAGGAAACAGCAAAGGAAGCAGAATCTTCCTGGAATCAAGGTAAGGGACTTGGGTGAGGAGTGGATGTTGTTTTTATTGCTACATGTTCCTAATACATAATGATTACATTCATCATGGGGAGTTGGTACAAGTACGTGACACATGTTCATTCTTTTTATCCCTTTCCCTTGTCCTCCCTCCACTCCTTCATGGTTTTATTGTTATTTCTTATAAATTCTTCAAATTCATTGACTGATATTGGATTGTTCATGATTTTTATATTTTATTTCAGCTTTGGGTGTTCATATATATCTAGGAATGTATACATTTCTTCTGAATGCTCTATTTTATTAGGTTCTTAAAGTAGCTATGAATGATCTTCATGGTTTTGGCCGAGTCCATTCTGATTTTGCCTTTAACATTTCTAATTGCTTCGATTTGGGTCTATTTTTTCCTTTTTTTGGTAAGAATGGATAGAGGTTTGACAATTTTGTTTATTTAGTGAAGCGACTCTACAATTTATTCATTCCTTGCATTTCTTTAGTCTCTGCAAGGTCTCAAAAAATCAATGCCTAGGAGTTGGGGATTTAGCTCAGTGGCAGAGCGCTTGCCTAGCAAGTGCAAGGCCCTGAGTTTGATCCCCAGCAGCCCCCCAGAAAACATCAACGCCTAGATTAACAAATCCAGAGGGACTCAGGCTGGACCTGACCTTTGGCTATGAGGGCAGAACCTGTGCCCTTCCCAACTGAGCTCAAAACTGTCAGGGGACCTGTTTCTAGTCAGCTCCCTGTTCATAGCTGTTTCATGGGAATGTCTCTCACCCAGTCACTGTGGAAGGGTACCATTTGGAACCCTGAAGTGAAGTTGTCTGGTGGCTGTTCTGAGGGTCAGGTTCAAACGCTGAACCTTTCATGGAATGGAACCCAGGCCCGTGCACTGTTCCATGATACGGCTGGCTCTTGCACAGAGGTCCGTCCCCTGCTATTTCCTGTGTAAGAACTCTATGGGAGCAGAACTCTACACCCCCCCTGAAATGACAGCAACCACTAGTCCATTAAACCACCACCTTTTCCCCCTGGGATCTCCTTGAGTTCCCAGGTTTCACTTTGGTTCTATAGAAATCAATCCCTTTCTCAAGTTCCAGGAGCCAGGGAGAGAGTCCAGACTGATTTGTTCCATTCTCTACCGAGAATGGAACCGTAGTCTGTCTCTGTCTCTTCAAGATCTCTGTAGTTTTGTTTTCTGTTTGTTTTGTTTTGTTTTAGTACGTGTTTGCAGTACATAATGATCACATTCTTCATGGGGGATTTGTACACATACATAATGCATCTTAATTCTTTTTTGTCCTCTGCCCCTTCCCACTTACAAAAGCTCTATTTCCGTGTTTCTCGTTGATTCTTATTTTTTCCTTTAAATCCCTTTTCCATTTCTTCCTTCACCACTTCCACCACCTCTTGTTGCCCTTCCTATCTGAAAAGTTCTTCCTACATCCTTATATCCTCAGTTTTGTTCCTTGTTTATACTTTAGGTTTCTTCCACAACAGAAACAATGCCATATTTGAAATTGTGTGTCTAATTTATTTCACTTAAGGTAATGGTCTTGAGGTGCATTCATTTACCTAAAAATGCTTTGAGTTTTTCCACCTTTATGGCACAGTGAAACTCCATTGTGTAAAAACACCACACTTTCTCTATCGAGTCATCTCTTGGTGGGCATATGGGTTGTTTATAGCAGCACAGTTTGCAGTAGCTAAAACTTGGAAATGGTCTCTGTTGTTTTCTTTTTCTTTAACTTTATTTTTTATTAGTGGATATTTGTTATACATATTGATTGCATTAATTGGGAATTTGTACCTGTATGTAATATACCTTTTTTCCCATTTTCTTCCCCTCTTTCAAATCTTCTTCCCCTTCCCACTTATAAAAGCTTTATTTCCATTTTACTCCTGCCATTTTCTTTTTTCTTTTCCTTTGCTTCCCTTCCTGCTCACTCCTTCCTATTCCCCTTCCCATTTGAACATGTTTTTCCTATTTACCAACATCTATCCTCTATTATGCTCCTTATTTACACTTTGGGCTTCTCACAAAAGAGAATGTGATATTTTAATTTTTGTGCCAATTTATTTCGCTGAAGATTATCATTTCAAGGTGCATCCATTTTCCTAAAAATGACTCAAGTTTATCCATCTTTATGGCAGAGTAGTACTCCATTGTATATAAATACCACATTTTCTTTATCCATTCATCTACCTGTTGATGGGCATAGAGGCTGTTTCCAAGATTTGGCTATTATAAATTGTGCTATTATAAACATGGGTATGTATATATTACTGTGGTATGACGCTTCTAACTCTTTCGGGAAGGTACCTAGATAGGGAACATCTGAGTCAAATGGAACCTCTAGTTTTAGTTTTTTGGGGACTCTCCATACAAATTTCCATAGTGGTTGTGCCAGTTGATGTTCCCACTAGTAATGGAGAAGGGTTCCATTTGTTATTGATTGATATCCTGATGATAGCCATTCTTTGTGGAGTTAGATGTAATTTCAGTGTTGTTTTAATTTGCATTTCTTTAATGACCAATGATGTTGAGCATTGTTTCATGTATTTATTTGTTGTTTGTATTTCTTCATCTGAGAAATGTCTATTCATTTCAGATGCCCATTTTTGGATTGGGTCTTTAAATTTGGGGGAGGTGCTGATTTTTTTTTGAGTCCTTTATATATTCTAGATTTTACTATTTTGTCTGAGGAGTAAATGGTAATTTTTTTCCTATTCCATGGATTGTCTCTTCACTCTGTTGGTGGTTTCTTTTGCCGTGCAAAGCTTTTTAATTTCACTTGATCCCAGTTGTTGATTCCCAGTTGTTGTAATGTTTCCTGTCTGATTTGGTTTTTGTTCATAAAGTCTTTGCCTACATTTACATCTTATAGAGTTTTAACTATTCTATCTTCCAGCAGATTAAGTTTTTTCTGTATTTATATTTATATCTTTGATCTATTTTATTTTAATTTAGTGCATGGTGAGAGATATGGGTCTAGGTTCAGTTTTTGGCATGTGGAAACCCGGTTTTCTGAGTA
The DNA here is from genome assembly GCA_004026905.1 of Hystrix cristata. Taxonomy (NCBI): domain Eukaryota; kingdom Metazoa; phylum Chordata; class Mammalia; order Rodentia; family Hystricidae; genus Hystrix; species Hystrix cristata. The sequence continues at coordinate 9,297 of PVJO010029070.1, read as the reverse complement.
CCACTTATTAAAAAGGCTATCATTCTCCCAGTGAAGGTGTTTGGCCCCTTTGTCAAAGATAAGGTAGCAGAATGTGTTTAGAGTCGTTTCTACATCTTCTATTCTGTTCTATTTACCCTTGGTCCTTTTTTTTTTCCCAGTATCGTGCTGTTTTTATCATGATACCTTTATGGTATAACTTCGAGTTGGGTGTTGTGATGCCTCCTGCTTTGTTTGGGTTACCCAGAATTGCTTTTGCTATTATAGGTCTCTTCTGGTTGCATAGGAATTACAGGATTGTTTTCTTTAGTACTGCGAGGTATGATATTGGTATTTTGTCTGCAATTGCATTAAATCTGTATAAGTTTTGAAAGTATGACCATTTTCACTTTATTAGTTCTGCCTATCCAAGAACAGGGGATATCTTTCCATGTTTTGATATCCTTTTCCATGTCCTTTGTCAGAGTACTGTAGTTTTCAATGTATAGTTCTTTTACTTCCTTTGTTAGATTGATTCCTGAGTAATTCATTTTTCTTGATGCCATTTGGAAAAATGTGATTTCCCTAATTTCTCTCTCAGAGAGTTTGTAATTTGTGTATAGGAATGGTATTGATTTTTGACTACTGACTTTGTATCCTGCTATGTTGCCAAATTTGGTTATTAATTCTAGGAGTCTTTTGGTGAAGTTTTTGGGGTCTTCTATATAGAGTATCATATCATTAGTAAGTTATAATAAATTAACCTCTTCCTTTCTTATCCATATTCATTTTATTTCTTTTCCTTGTCTAATAGCTCTGGCTAATATTTACAGAACTCACTTTAGTTTTCAAATTTCAAGTCAGGTCATTCAGGATTCATGGGGATCTAATTCTTTGTAATTCTCTTTGTTTTTCTCTCCCTTAATAGTGATTTGCCAGAGTCTGGATTCTGAATCTTGGAGAAGCTGGATTGCTATTGCTCACCACTCTTCTATTTTCCAGCACTGAATGTTTGACGGTAACACCAAGGAGCCTGATGGGAGACTTCAGCGGGTGAGATCTTGGTCTCTGAGGGAGCTCATCTCAGGTAGAGTGAGGATGAAAGTGGGCAGGTACCAACAGAAGGAAGATGGAGAAACTACAGAAGCACATAGAGGATTCCTTACTGATGTTCTCATTGCTGAGACACAATACCTGACACCTGCAGTTTAGTGGAAGAAAAGTTAATTTGAGCTCACAATTTATAGAGATTTCAGTCTATAGTCAGCCAGCTCCAAGGCAGAACAATAGAGTGGAAGGGCTTGTTGGGAGGAGAGCTGGCCACCGCCCTCCAGGAAGCAGAGGGTGAAGGGGGACACAGGAGGGAAGATACGACTTGTCCTGCCACACCCACAGTGACCCTCCGCTTCCTAAAAGGCCCCACCTCCTGATACCAAAACAGCTGTAAGGCCCCATAATCCAGTTCCCTTCCAAAGGTCCTGCCAATGATCCTTTGGGACTTCTGGAGGAAATCTGTATTTAAACCATGTGAATTTCCAGGGCTAATCTAAATTTAAACCATGACAGGGATCCTGAATCACAGGAATGATGGGCACAGGTCTTGCTGGCAGCACTGATGTCCCCATGTAGGGGTGAAGGGAAGGGTGCCTGCTCACTTCTTTTGGAAACCCTGGAGATAGCAGGGAGGTGAGGGACTCAGTCTGAGATGGCGTCTGAAGGTTGGCATAGGCAACTCCATCTGGTCAGAGACACGCACTTCCCATATCCCATATTTAGGGTACTCCCGACCTGAATGCAGACGGGTGCACGGTCTCCTGACACTGTGCTTGTCCTCATCCGAGGAAGCCTGGGTAGAGCTGTCAGGCTGAGGCGGCTCTCTCAGTTCTGCATTACTGGTCTCTGAGGTAAAGGCCTTGGCACGAGGATCTGGAACCAGGACAGCAGAAGTTGGACCCCAGGGCCTATCAAGAGTCTAAGTGAGGCAGAGGGAACCCACTCACCTAAACGCAGTACCCTAGCCTTGACCTGTGCCTTTTGTCACCTGTAGTCAGACCCAGGGAACACAGGTGGACCTGTTTTCCCCCACTTCCTCTTTGAGTGTCTCACAGTGGTATTGCTGTGGTGTAAAGAAGGAGGCTCCAAGTCATTGCAGCAAGAATCCTAGACCTGAGCATTTCTCAAGATAAAGGTGGAACACATTCCCTTTCCTAGGGCACATGAACACCACTGAATTTTTCTGCCTCCAGCTATTGTCTCTGGGCAGCAGTTGCCAGATGTGTATCCCCCTCAGAGAGTTTTGACCCTTCCAGGGTGGGAGACACTTATTCTAAGCATTTGTCTCAGGCCAGCAGAGCACTGGGGTCCAGTCCCTGCTCAAGGACAGTTGAAGGCCCTGAGTGAGCAGAGAGGAGACCATCCATCCAGCCCAATGGGGATCTCACAGAATGCAGCCCACCCCTCCCGTGAGGGCTGAGGGACCAGGACTGTACTTGAGGTCTGCAGCTTGAAGTGTCCTCCACACCTCTTACAGGAGCTCCAGGAAGCAGGCAGTGAAAGTTTTGGTGTGAGGCAGCATCCCCAGGTCACACAACAAAGCAGCCACAGGAGTCAAGGTGAGGTGCTGCCCTGATGTGTACCAAGGTTTCTCCCTGTCCCACAGCAAGGGCACCTCACAGTACCCAGTCTCAGGCTCCATATACCATACAGTCTACCCTAGACCCTTGTCCTCTGCAGTTCAGCTGCAGTCTCAGGAGCAGCCTCATTTCATGTCCCAGGACCATGGGAACAGGACCTGTAGGAGGACAGGGGCCTGTGGAGACTTAGAGCACCACCAGAGAGAAGATCTATGATGGGCTTTTGTGGGAAGCAACAAGTGTATTGTTCTCGGTTGAGAACTCTAATAGTCTCCCTCTCTCCTCCAGGCATCTGAGTCTTCAACAATAAACTCTTGCTGTCCCACAGAATATCATGATGCCCCACGGTCAGAGGAGCCAGGACAGCAAGCCAGGGGGAGGCCATGCTGCCCCAAGAAGAACAGTCATCATGCGTGTGCCAGTTCTCAAGAATGTGGAGGAGGAATCAACAGGCACTACCTCCTCTGCATGCTCTTCCTCCTATGCTGTAATTGGGGCCACACCAAGACAAGAACTAGGGCCTCAGACACTAAATTCTCCTCAGAACCCCGAGGGCATCGTCTCTTCCCCCACTGCCATGGTTTCCACTCAAAGGTGTCAGTGCAGTGAGAGCTCCAGCAGGCAAAAAGTGGAGGGCTCAGTCCCCTCGCAGGACACGATCTTCCCTCAGATCCTGTGTAGTGTGCTCCTAAATGACAAGTTACATAAGTTGGTGCCCTTCCTGCTCTGCAAGTATCAAAAGAGGGAGCAGGTCACCAAGGACGAAATGCTGCACATTGTGCACCATGATTACCACGAACACTTCCCTCTGATCTTCAGAGAACTCTGTGAATCTATGTGTCTTGGCTTTGGTGTTGATATTAGGGAAGTTGATCCCCCTAACAATACATATGCCCTTGTCCCCTTCTTGGGCCTCACTTACAGTGGCATCCTGGATGATGATGACCAGATCATTCCCAAAGTCGACCTCTTGATATATACTCTGAGTGTAATCTTCATAAATGGCAACCGTGTCAGTGAGGAGGAACTAAGGAAACAAGTAAGAAGATGGGAGATATTAGTTCAGAGAGAGCATGTTGTTACTGGGGAGCCCTGGAAATTCATTACTGAGGAGTTGGTACAGGAACAGTACTTGGAGTATTGGCAGGTTCCTAATAGTGGTCTTCCTTGCTGAGTTCCTGTGGGGTCCGAGGGCTCACACTGAAACTACCAAGACGAAACTCCTAGAGCATGTGGCCAAACTTAATAGGACAGATCCCAAGTCTTACTCACACTTATATGAGTAGGCTTTGAGAGAGATGTTATAGACATGGCCCCCAAGGGGACAGATGCTTGAGATGGACAGGGAGTGTTCTGCAGCTAGCTCACTGGCTTAGTTTCCAACCCATGTGAAATAAGGCCCATTATCAGGCTATGTTTGTTGAGACCAGGCAGTTTCTAAGAAGTTAAGGACCAGGGGAGGAAGGAAAATGCCCAGCATAGCATCTTGATGTTTCTTCTGTATGGGTTACTTGGAATTGGACTTATGTTTAATTTATGATTTTTTGAAGCCTGTTTCCTTTTTTTTTTTTTTTAGCCAGATTGAAGGAGCTTATACATTTTAGTTGAAGAATGGTATTGATCTCACATCTGTTTTCAATTTTGTGATGTTGGTGCTTAATTGTGTTTTCTGATGTCAATGTGTGATTTTGTATGATGTTGATCACGAATTGAGTCCTTTTCCATCCCAAGTGTAAGAATCTTTCCTCTTTTCTGAAACAAACAAGGAAACCATTCAGTGTATTTGAGATAAAACAGAAGTGGAATAGGAACGTCCTTGGAAATTCTGTAAGATGTTTACATGAAATTACATGGAGACTAGAAAAGTCATAAGGGTGAAAATCAAATATTGGCTTCTTATTTCTTTTTCCCCTGCTGATCTATAATATCTATATTTACTGTATATCTGAATTTGCTTGGTTTCTTCAATAATATTAGAGAAATTTACTGAAAATAAAGAAGCCCATCTGCTCATGGGCAAAATTGACCCCAATCCTTCATTGCATGTAAGCTCTTTGCAAGGCCCTTTGTCCATGGTGGTGATATGAGTACACTAGACTGAGCAGGATCAAACCTGCCCCATAGCATGGTGGAGACTAGGGTACCACCAATGTTGAGAAGACAGATGTCCTCAAGGACCTAACAGGCAGGTAACAGAGCACTGAGGGGTAGAGTCTAGAAGGGAGCAGCCATGGGGGAGTGCTGAGCCAGCGCAGTTTGGAGCTCAGGGTAAGTGAAGTTCCTTCTGCAGGAGTTGATTTTAATGCAGCTGCATGGTGACCAGGGCCAGATCCTCAGATGAGGTGACCTGGGCCTGAGATAAAAGCCTGAGAGGATGGAAGACTGCTCTGATCAGTGCCTTTGGATGATAGATGAAGGTGAGAGGAATCTTGACCTGGGACAACTATGAGAAGAGAACTTATGCAGGACAAGATTCAGGAGACTTCTCCCCAGGCTCTGCCAGGATTTCCTGAGTGATAAGGCAGACTCTCAGGTGAACTGAGGCCCTGAAGTCCCTGACCAGGTGCTCTGCTATCTGTTGGGAGTATCCACCTTCCAGGGTCTTGCAGCGCCCAGTTGACCGGCTTCTGTGGGGACAATTTCTCCTCGAGAGTCTAGTTTGCCTCAGTACTCTAACAAGATGGGCACAAGGATCAGGCTATTTGAATTGGCCAGTTATGCAAGTGGTCGGATGACTATCTGACCAAGTGCTTTTCTCCCCAGAGACCCTCCTCTGTATTCCCAAGTGTTTTCTCCCCGTCTTACACCAGGACTGAATATGGGCCACTTTTCAATTATTTCCTTTCTGAAGGAGGTCTGTGGTAGTAATATTGGCATATGTAATTTTGCTTGAAGTCTCAACTGCACTTGTGCTGAGCTGCCCTTGTCACTAGAATGGTGGGAGCTTTAGGCCTCATTGTCATAGAGGCCTTGTGAGCCCCAAGGCTAGACTATTGGAGAAGGTGATATGATTGAAGACAGTCGTTCCAGTGGAAGGGAAGGTGGCAAGAAGGGGAATATAGATCACCCCCAAATTCCAGGAGTTGTGAGTTAGTTGGTCCCAGCAGGGACAGACTCCCCAACATCTAATCACGGAATACACACTATTGGAGTGAACATACTGGGAGAATGTTTATCAAGTAGCATTTTTGCCTAGTTTTCTATTTAGTTTCCTAATGACCTGAAACTTCCCTGGGAAACATACACAAATTTTTTCAGGAAAAAAGTGTGTCAAATTCACTTTATAGATGAAGAACCCGAGGCCTACTGGGCTCAGAAATTTCTCAGGATCCCTGTGTAGTAAATGACAAGGCCAGGACTAGACTTTTAGTGTGAGGTCATGTAGAGTCTACCCTGTTCCCATTCCTCCCAACTTGAACCCTGCCATGTTTCTGAATTTATTTCTATTCTCAGAGAAATAAAACATACCTCCTAGGATGTAGAAAGACCGTGTGCCCAAGAACTGAAACCTGACCTGAATTAATAATGTAAAAAGGAGCAGGTGATGGGTGCACCCCACTCCAGAGGAACTGCTCAGAGTCACCTGCTCTCCTACACATCAAGCAGAAGGCCCTGATTCTTCCTTTGCTCACCCTGGAAATCCTCCAATAGCAATAGCATTTTTGACACAAAAGTTTACTTTGGACTATGATATTTAGACTCTGGGATATGTGTCTGAGAAGCAGAATAACACTTTCACAAATGTATGGTAACGTATCATACAGCGTAATCTTTTTGTCTTGAGAGGTAAATTAGGATAGTTTTTGAGGCCATTCTAGCATTTTTGTAGGATTTTACTAGAAAGAATTACTCCAAAAGGTCCACATAACACATGTGTACACGCACGAGCTTCTGTAGGTCACCTAAACCCAAAGGTCCCTGACAAGCTGTAGGTGAGGCAGGACCATGCACACCACAGCAGAGGAAAGAAAAACATCTGCTAAGGCTGAACTCGAAATCCTGAGGTCCCCGAGTAGGTGGGAAGTGCTTCTTTATTGATCCTAAAATAAAAATAAAGACACCTTCCTCTGCCAATCTCTGGTATGTGTCCCACCCTACGGGGAAATCCTGGTTTTTACTATGCTGGATGGCGCTAGTCCTAATATTCATACAAGGCCAGTCACAGGTGCTATAGAAACAACTCGCGTGTTCGGATACAGGCCCTGAGTTCAAAGACAGGAGAAAATTCACAGCCTGCTAAGATTGGAGGTTATTGTGAAGGGAAGAATAGGGACGTGCTAATGAGTGAAGATCAAAACCCCTCCTGCTAATACTTCTACAAGAACATGAAAATGAGATTGCTTCTGTATCTGAAGCATCTGTCATGTAGTAGGTAAGCACTTGCAAAGGCTGGAGAATTTCTACACCTCTTTTACATCCTCAAAAACTCTTCCCAGAAAGGTAGAGCATTTTATCTTAAGAATTCATAATTATTCCTTTTGGTTGAGCATCTACTATGCGACCACTTATGCTGACCCTACAAATTCTAACCATGTTTGCCTGCTTTTTTGGACACAGGAGCATTATAGTCCACCTGTCTTAGGCAGAGTCATTAGACGAACCTGTGCCACTGAAATGCTAGTGGACCCATTGCTTATTCATTACAGTCATTTCCTTATTTATTTATTTACCAAGAACATATATTGGTACATTGTATACATAAAGATCACATTCATCATGGTTATTTTGTACCTGTACATGATGTATCTTGGCCCTCCTCCACAGTTGGTGGGAGTGTAGGCTGGTCCAGCCACTGTGGAAATCAGTGTGGAGATTCCTCAAAAAACTACAACTAGAGGTTCCATTTGACCCAGCTATTCCTCTGCTGGGTATCTTTCTAGAAGAATTAAAATCATCATACCACAGTGATATATGCACAACCATGTTCATAGCAATACAATTTGTAATAGCTAAGTCTTGGAAACAACCTAAATGCCCAACAATTGGGCTAAAGAAGATGTGGTTTTTCTACATGATGGAGTACTACTCTGCCATAGAAAAGGATAAACTAGAGACATTACAGCCATTTCTATAGGGGGTGCTGCAGGAGAACTGCATTAATCCTCATGCCCCAGGCACACAACACACAGACCTCTCTGCACCCCTAGAAGTTTAAGCCATGTATGTTTGCTCCCTTTGTCTGGAGCCTGCTGATTCTGTACCTTGAAGGCCCTGGGCAGGAGCTGCCCCACAAATGCTGACCGCAGGGTTTCCTTCATGCTGCTCACACGATTGAGGCTCCTGAACTCAATTGTCAATGCCGTGATGGTTATGATGTCCTCCCCAGTGTGAATGGCAGGTGGGCCACCAAATCGTTCAAATCCCTGTGGCCACTGGAAGTTTTCTCCTTGTGTTGCTGTGCCCCATTGGCCCACCCTCTCATGGACCTGGCCTCAGCCTGCCCAGGATGGAGCATCATGCTCTCCATGTCCTACCACCACCTGCTCAGCCCGAAACAAGACCAGGTGCTTAGGGTAATGTGCAAATATCTCTACCTGAAGATCCTTGGTAAGAATTGTGTTAGGAAGTTATTTCTGTATGTTGCCAGAGGACCTGAGGTTTGCACCCAACAGAAATGTACAACGAATCCATTTTTTTTTGTTCCAGGAGAGACCTGTTAAGCAAGAATCAGGTTTAAGAGGTGAGCTGAGAATAGGCACTCCACAGCCAGTCAGCATAGACACAATCCTTGATTTGAATAGACCATTCTCAGAAGACGTTCAAACTGTTCATTTAATAACAGAAAAGTTCTCATTCTTGAAGACTAACCTCAAGGAATCTGGTTGATCTTTTCCTAAAGAAGTTCTCACGAGAAAGGACAGTGTACAGATACCGTGCCTTCTAGTGCCATTGGCTCATAAACCACAAGCCTACACTACTGTAGTTTCCGGGGCCATCTGTCCCAGCCAGCACCTCTGGTCTTCTTGGAAGTGCTACAGGCTGCTTCAGTTCATACACATAAGATCCTTTTCTCACAGATTACCAATAGAAGGCGGCCATATATTTGGGCAAATAGGGAAAAAAAAGAATTTATCTAAAGGTTGCTCTGAGGAGATAGAAGGCCCCATTTGCCTTAAATTTCCATCTCTCCATGCATAAGTGGGCAAAGGCCTTTCACAGTTAGGAAGAGCAGAGCGGGAAGCACAGATGCTTCGAATAGCCATCTCTCTGTGCACAAGTGGCCAAGGGCCTTTCACAGTTAGGAAGAGCAGGGCGGGAAGCGCAGACAGGTCATGCAGATCTCCGCACCTGCCTTATCACTTCCAGCAGTCCTCAGCTCATCCTGCTCTAAAACCAGCTCCAGCCTCCTGGGGCTGCTGGCATCTGCATATTTGGTCAGTTCTGCGGCTGAGGAGAGGGGGACTATTCATTAGGAAATCAGCAGGAGGAAGTTTGGATTAGTTGCTTAATTGTAACAGGAAAAATCTAAATTGTATAGTCCCAAGGGGATCACCGGGACACCTCTCCCTCCCTAGTATGTAAGAGCATCACTGCCTCCTTATGAGGTAGAGGGCCATTTACCCCGACAGGAGTGTGACTCAGGTCTGTGCCTGCTAGCGCCAAATCACAAGGACCACAAGACCCGCAAGTGAGGGATGGGAAGTGTAGCTCAGGCCTGCAGCATTGGTCTTGCACATACAAGATCCAGGGTGAGGAATGCATATCA
>PVJO010029069.1:0-17301 GCA_004026905.1 Hystrix cristata | reverse complement strand
ATTTTCCTTCTTCTCTCTCACCCTCGATGCCCGGTCTCTAGCTGTATTTCTGTCCCTCTGTGAGTACAGCTTCTTGGTGCACCTCAGATGCCCGTGGACTGGAGATACACGGCTTTCCCCCCTTGCTCCTGCAGCCCTAGGAGTGGTCATGGCCTTCCACTGTTGCTAGTCCCTGGATTTCTCAGCAGCCTTCCCTTGCTCCCCTAATCTTACTTACTCCTAATTTGCCCTTTCATTAAAGATGCATCATCTGAATCAGCTGGGGTGAATTATGTTCTTTACCTAACCCCAGATGGGTATAAGCTCTTTTTGTTTAGCACCAAATATTTAATGAACATCTATTATGTGCCAGGCACTATATAAGCCAATGGGACATCGTGGTGTGCAAATAGAGATATTGTCCCTGACACTTTGGACTTTGCAGACGCCATGGCTTAATTTCATTACTCTATCTTCTTTCCATAAAAATGAAAAAAATTTGTAAGTTAGAAATTCTCCAACTGAGGCAGGAAATCTCAGACAGGGAATGAGGCTATGTGAGAGGTATAATAAGCACTAGCCAAACACTAAGCACACCATTATTAGTAGATAATTAAGCGGGGAGGGGGGGATGATCAAGCAGAATCATTAACCTGAAGGAAATTGGACTCTCAAGATCTAGAATCTCAGTTCTATGCTCTGAACAAATTCAGAACAATCTTGGCCAAAGTGCTGAGTCAGCAGCATTGATCCACAGACAATTCTCTCTCTCTTTCTTTTCTTTTCCTTCCTTTTTTTCCTTCCTCCCTCCCTTCCTTCCTGTTTTTCTTCCTTTTTCTTTTTTTTTTTTTGCTTTCACCACATTTATTAATAATTTTACTGCTACACAAATATCTCAAGAATATTTTTAGACAATGATACTCTTTTATTATCAAATAAGGACTCTCAGAGAAGATGAATATTTTTCTGTCTTCTTCTGTCCCACCTGCATTTGTTCTGTGCATAGTTAACAAACATACCTCTAAGATCTTCCTCTGTCCAATTCTTTGGAGTTAAAATTAATGAATTTATATCCATATTTTTCTTCTTTTACACTTTCCAATTGACTTCCAATTTCTTATCCTTTTTATTAGTGCATATTTGGCAGAATAATAGGTTTCATTTTAGCATATTCACACTAGTATGTAACATAATTTGATCACTTTCGCCTCCCCATTACCTCTCCTTGCCCTTCCTTCTCTCCTCTCCACTCCCTTCCTGTTCTCTAATGTCTCCCTTCTTGTCTCACATCACAAGACCCCTTTCCCCATATTTCTTCAGACCTCCCTTCCAAACCTCCTTCCAGCATGTGAGGTACCTGCTTGTACTCTCTACAGTACTGTTCTTTTTTGTACCCAGAAATACTTACTGAGGTGTCCCACCCAAACCTACACCCATCTATTTTCTTTCAAAATATAATTGCTCTTTTTTCCCACTTCTCATGGCCTCCTTGTGCTTCTATTCCCCCAATGAAGATACTAAATTGTTCATTTTTCCTGTCTTATTTTCTAAATTTTCAACAATAAAACATGTATTATTATAATTTAAGTATTTTTATAACTTAAATTTTTAGAAAAACAATAAGTAAATTAACTACTCAATGCCAATGTCTTCAATAGTACAAATAGCTTGTTATCATGTTTTTCCGATAAGGTTAAATATAAAGTATCCAGAAAATGTAAGACTTCATACAATAAATGACCGTCTTTATACTTCTTAGCTCATCGATTTGCTGAGGAAAGTTAAGCAATTTAACTTTCAAATAATCTAAATAAGTTTTTATTAAGATGGATATGGACCTACCATACACTTTGGCTTTTCTCATCAAAGATGAACATTATGATGATATTGTGCTTATCCTATATGAAGTTGGGGTGGTGCCCTAGTCAGCTTTCTATCACTGTAACTAAATGCTTGAAGTAAGTAACTTATAAAGAGGAAAGGTTTGTTTTAACTCTCAGTTTTGGAGATTCCAGTCTGTGATTGGTTGGCCCTGTTGCTTTGAACCTGTGGGAAAGCAACATATCATGGCAAGGGCACAAGCATGTGGCAGAGCAGAACCCCACATATCAGGAGCCAGGGGGCAAAGCAGGAAGAAGGGGCTGGGTGACACAATCCCTTTCAAGGCCGTGACTCTAAAGAATCTCCCACAGGGCCCTACCTCTTAAAGGTTTCCCCACCTCCAAGAACACTGCTCTGGGGTGGGGTGAACCCCTTAATTACATAGGCCTTTGAGGAACACTGTAGCAGGTGGGATTTCACTGAGTCCCCGCATGCAGTAATCAGTAAGCTGACCCCACTCCTGGTAATACATAATATGCCGCCAGGGCCAAGCTCTTCATGAACTTTAAGTTACAACGTAAAGTTCAAAGAAATTTTGCCTGGGAACCTCTTCTGCCTCTAATCTCAGATTCCCCTGGGATAAGTTTCTGTTTCTGTGGCTTCTAGAGGAATAGTTTGACTGTATCACCTGTGCTTTCTGGATTCCCCTTGCTTTATCCCATGGCAGTGACTGTCACAAGAGGAATTTTAGGCATATGGCATTCATTCAGTTATAAATTTCAGTTGTAAAACATTTATTGAGGTTTTCATGATTTGATTTGTTTTAAAACAACCTATTCTCCCTCCCCATCTCCTATTGTTGTGCTCGAAACAAAATAAATGACCTAGAATTATTTGGCATTCATCTGTCATAAATCATAACCCACAGTGGATTACTTTCAAGCCTATGTTATAGTTCTGCAGAAAAGTGTAGATCTCAGTGAGGACTACCCCTGCTCTTGTAACACTTCTCTACCATGGTCCCAAACAAACAGATAAGCAAGAGAATTAAAGGGGGAGTGATAGGGGCCTCCAAAAACAAAATGTATTTTATAAGCTAGAACTTTTTCTGAATTCAGGAAATGATTTTTACAGCAAAACAAAACAAAGCCCATGTTGTGATAATGTTTAACCAAATCTTAGGTTGGATTCTTTTTTTCATTTTTCTTTTTTTCCATGATGGTACTAAGGGTTGCAGCCAGGGCCTTCACAATGAATTACATCCCCAGACCATATTATAATTTTTTAAATTTTGAGACAGAGCCTAAGTCACTATGTGCCCAGGGTGGTCTAGAACTTCTGATCCTCCTGCCTCAGCCTCCCAGGCTACTGTCATTACAGGCCTACACCACTAGGCCCAGCTTAGACTGCATTCTTACCCTTGAAAGGACTAAAGTCATAAGACAACTCTATTTGTTTTGATGTACTTTGAATATATGGTTTTGATCACACACATTATTTTAAGTACCCATGTTACCCTATTATTTATGATGTTGGCTGAGTTCATTCATCTCTCCGAAAAATACACTCAATACTTAACACAACAGCAATAATGATAATAATAATAATATTCCATGCTATTAGTAATGGCTATTAGCATATACCACTTATACTTTGGATGTAGAGTATGAAAAAAGAACCAGGGTCTCTATTCCCATGGAACAAATATAACAACAAGTCATGATCATTTTTGGAAAAATCTCTAATGGTAACTGATATGTCAGACTTTATCAGTTACTTTTATTTAAAAATCAACTTTGATTTAAAAATCAACAGAACAAAGTAATTGAATACATGAACACTGGCAAAATGATAAATATGGTAACATCTTTCTGTTAGCATATTTAAGAATATTTGGTCAGAGAGCATGCATTTTATTGAAAGCTTTTTTGTAAATAAATCACTTAAATTCACCCTTGGTTTATAATTGCTATCTGGACAGCTCAGGATGGAATGAAGTGGGTTGTACACTGCTAGACAGAGCAGCAAGGGGACCCCGTTTCTCCCTTCTAGGGGCCAGGGACCCAATTTTGCTGGATTGTCTCATCTTCAAAAGAAGTGAGATATCTAAATTTTATTGAGAAATTGTCAAGTTCTGGGACATATATATCAAATACAGTATATCCGTAGGTTGTTTTGTGGATCTTCAATTTGTGATCTCCCATCTAGGTACACTTAAGTCCCAACAAAGCACTGTAATTCATTCACTGGTTTTATCTTACATACATCAGATGAAATAACAGACAAATAAATAAGGTCCTTAAATGCCATTGTGCCAAGATCGTAGACTCCATTTTGGAAGTGAGTTAGCATCTATCCAGAGTAACCTTGGACTTTATCATCTCTAGGAATGAGGGAGGCACAAATTGGACAGATCTTACTATAAGATCAGTCCAAATCTAGCATTTCCTTTCACACTCATTAGAATAGCTATCATAAAGTATGGTAAAGATGTGGACAAGTGGGAATCCTTGTACATTGCTTGTGTGAATATAAAATGGTTACAGTCACTGTGGGAACCGATATGGTGATTCCTGGAAAAATTAAATATGTGATCCAGCAATTCCACTTTTGAGTATGTATCCAAAAGAACTGAAAGCAGGAACTCAAGCAGACATTTATACACCCATGTTCACAGCAGAGTTACTCATAGTTTCCAAAAGGTGGAAACAAACCAAAAGTCCATTGACAGATAAATGGATAAACAAAATATTACATATAATACAATTTTATTCGGTCTTAAAAAGGAAGGAAATTCTGTCATGTGCTACAACATGGACCTTGAAAACATTATGCTGAGTGAAACAGGCCAGGGATTAAAGGACAAATATTGCATGGTTCCTCTTCCACAAAGTACCTTCAGTGGTCAGATTTATAGAGATACAAAATAGAATGGTTGTTTCAAGGACCAGGAGAGGAGAAGAATTGAGAGTTATTGTTTAGCGAGTATGGAGTTTCCATTCGGGATGACAAGTTCTGAAAATACATGTTGTACCACTGTGTAAATATACTCAATGCCACTGAGCTGTACACCTAAAAATGTTTAATGGTAAGTCTTAGGTTATTGTGTGTTTTACCATGATAAAAAATAAGGAAAAAAAGAAAAAAAAACCCTGGCATTCTCACCTTCTGCTTTTTCTTCTGCCATGTGAAGCTATAGAGCATAGGCTCACACTTTTACTTGACTAGACTTCAAATATTGGCAGAGAGCATCCTTGGACTTCCTGGCCTCCTTTCCTACATCCTTGCCCCTCTCCTCCAGAAGACTTCCAGTCTTGCTGTGCCTGGACCAGAAAAGATGTGCATAGGAAGGAGGGCAGGAGCCTCCTTTCACTGGGACCCACTTGATCGACTTGTGAAGGGAGTTCATAACTGGTAGACTACAACATGACTTCTACGCAAGGCCCATCAGATGAGCTCTCCAGAGGTCACTGACTGTGGTCTCCCTGACACCGACCCTCCTCAGCTCGAAGCAGCTAGATGGAAACATCGCCCATTCTCCCCTAACCACAGTTAGGGGTACTTCTTCAGAGGGGGGAATATTATAGACAGCGAAGTAAGGTAGAAATATTACAGGCAGTCAGACAGGGTTGGGCCCTGAATGGAGTCAATACACAAGAGGAGAATTCGCTACAACTATGGCTGGAGGCGCATCCATTGAAGGTCAAGACTCAAGACAGGCTGAGGGATAAACAATTAACTGAAGATCACGCTTACCTGATCTGATAAAGTCTAGGTCACCCAGGTGGGCGACCAAGACCTCCAGATCCACCCCATCCTGGAATGTCTTTATTCTTTCCATGTTCATTTGCTATGTGACCTTCTTCCCCACTGGATCAATATTACCTAAGCGACTACACTTGTAATATTATTGGTTAATCACCATTTTGACACATATTGTACCCGCCTCATGATTGTGCTCTATAAAACTTCCCCTGAAAAGTGAGCTCATTGGCAACCCACTCGGGTCCCCTCCTGTCTCTCAGGAGCTTGCTTTCTCTCTCTCAATAAATTCCCTAATCTTAACCAAAAAAAAAAAAAAAAAAAAAAAAAGAAAAAGAAAGAAGGGCAGGAAATGACCTCACCTGCTCTAAAGATAGGCTTTCTGGAAGATCGCCATCACTTGAACAACCCAAGCATTTAAAGTTTTGTCTCATTTTCTTTCAGGCCCTCAGAAATTCATAAGTATTGGTCTTATAACAAATACTGGAAACAATCAACTTAGCAGGAAGAAAAGTTTATTTTGGCTCACAGTGTGGGAGATTTCAGCCCATGGCTAAATGCCCTGTTGCTTTGGGTCTGCGGTGAGGGAGCACATCATCATGGAAGTGCTTGAGGAGGAGCAAAGCCATTTACCTCATGGCCAGGACACAAAAGAAAGGAAAAAGAAAAGATCAGGGATCAACAATCCCCTTCAAGGACATGCTCCCAGTGACCTAACTTCCTTTACTAGGCCCCACCTCTAAATGGTGCTACTACCTCCCAGTCATGTCACTTTGGAGATCAAGCCTTTAGCATATGGGCTTTGGGGGCCATTCTAGATCCAAACTACAGCATTCACTTATTTGCAAATGATAGACGACCTTGAAGAAAAGAAGCAAAGGAGATATCTAACACTCACTCTTCAAAGTGGACCTATCAGCAATACTTTAATTTCTTTCTGTTTGGGTTTGAGTTTCCAGCGACAGTTAAACTATAGTTGGAAAGATCTCCAAATGGTGTTTTTTGGTTCACCCACAGATTTTTCTATCTGGAAGCTATGTCCCTCAGAATCAAATGTGTCGGTTAGGGTGGAATTTCAACTTGATCGATCTGGGATCTGCCCTAGAGATTGGTAGAGTACACTTTCAGGTGTGAATGGGTGGGTCATGGAGCTGTGGCCTTGGGGTCTATTTCTGGTTTTTCACCCTTTTCTTTCTGGCATTGTTTCCCTGCTCTGCTTCTTGGCCACCACGAACCAAGCAGCATTGATTCACCGCACACTTCCACCACGATGTTCCTGCCTTGGATCCAGCTGGCCATGAACTGAATTCTTTAAAACTGTAAGCCAAATTAAACCTTTCCTCCTCTGACTTGTGGGTGTCAGATATTGTGTGTAAGTGATGGGAAAGTTGACTAATACTGTTATGGCTTGTGTCTAGATGTCCCCCCAAAGCCTCATGTGGTCATAGGTGGGGCTGGATCTAGAGTGTGTGATTACTAAATTAGTCCACTGATTGGTTCAGCTGGGATCAAGGATGTGATTCTACGATTAAAGGTATTAGGATTAAGGGTAGGGGTGCTACCCACCCTAAACCAGGTAGCCTGGATAAGATATAAGGGACAGAAAGAGGCTTGCCTACCCCTTTTGCTTATACTCCTTGCTATCTTGCTGCTTTCTGCCTGTCTGCCAGGCCACCCTGCCTTGGATCCAGCCAATTGTGGACTGAAAACTCTTCAAACTGTGAACCAAATAAACCTTTCCTCCCTTAACTTTGGGTGTCAGGTATTTTGTGTCAGCAATGAGAGAAAGGTAACTAAGACAAATACAGATGAGGATAAAAAAGAGACACTGGAAGATGCTGACACAAAAAGAAAAACATTTTTCTCTACACATGTCTATCACCTTTTCTGACCTAATTACTTCTGAAAAGTAAATGTAGCCTTACAAGTTTAAATTTTGGGACTCCAATCTTTTAATAAGTCTTCTCTTTCTTTCAGATATCATTAAAAGCACAGTTCTTTTCTCCCTTTCTCCCTCATCCTAAAATCCAGAGGTTCTTTTATATTATTTTTAATTTTGTATTTTCCCATACAGGAAGATGTAATAAAAAGTGACTTCCTAAAGAAGCTCTGACAGCTGGGGAGTTAGCTCAGTGATTAGAGTGCTTGCCTTGCAAGCACAAGGCCCTGAGTTCGATCCCCGGCACCACAAAAAAAAAAAAAAAAAAAAAAAAAAATAAAGAAGCTCTGACAAAATCCGTGAGCCCTTTTGACCTCACAGGCTTTAAGACATCCTAACTTATTTCCTCCTAAGAAGAGAGGTGGAAAAAAAGCTTCCTTGCTCAAACAGCTAGCTTTACAAAGGACCTTGAGAGGTGCAGGGGATTCTGGGAGTTCCCAGCTTGCTGGCTCAGGCTCTGGTTCCACTGGGCCATATTTAATGTGAGCATGCACCATAGAGAATGAGAGATGATCTCCATTGTCTCAACAGGGTGTAGACAGCAAAGCAGCAGCGCAGCAAGCACTCAGACCTCCACTACTAAGGCCCTTAAATATCACTGGTATTGGTAAATGAGCAGCTACATGCAGTGTCATAAACTCTATGAGTTCACAACACAGTGTGACAAATCCTTCCTGAAATATTGGTTTTGGCTGAGAGATTCCTGATGGTGCTGGGTATGGGCATAAGGTAGACGAGCCAGCAAAAAAGGTCATTTGTCTTCAAGCCAAAGTCCATTCATGGGCAGAAGCATTATGACTTATTATTATTAACCATAGCAGCAATAATCCATATTTTGATGGCATTTGAATATTGCAAAGTGCTTCCACACCATTCTAAATTGTTATTCTGCCCCACGAGGGAGAGGGCAGAAGGTCAGAGGGAAAACATCAAGTTGAGATGCAGCTGAGGCTGACCTCCACATTTAGGTGGGAGTTGTCATTCATTCATTTAAACTGCTGAAAAATGAAAAACTCAATAGAAGCTCTTGAAGTGGCCAGAAATGTTCCATGTTCCAATTGTGGACTTCAGCAGTGTCAAAAATTCTAAGCACTCAAGTTTCTTCATTGCCGTCCTTTCTCCTTTAGCTACCTACTCCCCAACTCCGAATAGCTTGCCAAGTCCTGAGACTCTACCTGCCAGTGTCTCTGAGCTCACTTCCTGCCTCTGTCCCTCCACTCTGACTCCGGTTACAGTCTTGCTTCTCTTCCAACAAGCGTTTCCTGCTTCAGCCCACAGGGCTTCACTGTGTCTATCATGGTCTGTTCCTTCATTTGGAAACTTAAAAAAACAATTATATCCTACAACTGCATTGGTATAAAAATATGTATATAAACATTATAAATTAAAGTACTTTCTTAGATCCAAAAGTTCATTTTTTAAAATTTTAAAATTAATTGAAATAGCGACCTTGTGTCTGTGGTGTCTGATGGGGAAGTCGGCCTGTGCAGGACCTTTGCAGTTGCTGTTCCCTCTGCTTGAGATGCTCTCCTCCACCAAGATGGTCTCCCCCGCCAAGATGGTCTCCCCCGCCAAGATGGTCTCCCCCCACAAGATGGTCATACCATGCATGATTATACTTAATCTGTATTTCTGCAAACAGAGGTCTTTTCTAAACTCTGCATCTAAAACAGATCCATACTTCAGCTCCAGTGGATCATCTGCACGCTCTATTCTGCTCTACTTTTCTTGTAAGCATCTCCATCCTATTAGATATTTATGTTTGACTTATTTGTGGTCTGTCTTTCCAAGTAGAACTTAAGTTCTGAGACCCTAAACTACTCTTTCCCCAGGGCTCAGAAAGTGCCAAGCACATAGTAGATACTCATAAATATTTGTTCCATGTTGACTGATATTCATTCTATATTTCAAAATCTTCATCTCCCAATATGTAATGAAAATTAAAAATGAATATGAAGGAAGAAGGAAAATCCTCTCGTTCCAATATTGATCCTTATAGGAGATATTTGACAGGCCAGACACACGCTTTCCAACCAAGTCCCTCATTGTGTCCTGCGTCACCTTTTACATCCTGGGGCACACCACCTTGTCCTGAAATTGTGCACATTTACTGAGGCTGAAGCTTTGCATCCTTCATGTCTTATAAAAGGACATACTAAGCGTGCAAGAAATCATTGCTGAATTGGAAGCAAATGGGAAAAAGAGAAAGACACAGATGATTCTGCAAAAGGGTAAAAAAATGTATGCTTCCGCCCTGGCTTGCACAGAATTAAGGAGGGTGGCTTCCATGAAATGAGTAGCCCCTACCAGGGGATGTCAGTGGGAGGGTACAAGAGAAACATGATTTTAACATACAAAGATTGGAGCATCTAAGTATAGCAAGCATCTAGAAAAGAGGCTCTGGAATGATGCTTGGAGTAGCAGCTATGATTCTTCTTTGGTTGTGTGTTAGTCTACTTTCCATTACCATAACAAATATCTGAGACTTACAAAGAGAAAAGGTTTATTTTGGCTCACAGTTTTAGAGGTTTCAGTCCATGATTGGTTGGTTCTGTTGCTTTGGGGCTGTGGCAATGTATCATGGTGAGGCCTATGGTGAAGTAAAACCACCCACTTCGTGGTGGGGAAGGAAAAAAGTGGAAGAAGAAGGGTATGAGTCCCATGAGTCCCTTCAATGGCACGCCCCAATGACCTAACGTCCTCCCACTAAGACCCACCTCTTCAAGGTTCTGTCACTTCCCAAAGCACCACTTTGGGGTTCAAGCCTTTAACAAATGGGCCTTTGGGGACATTCCAGATCCAAACTACAGCATGTTGCAACAGTCTCTCTTAAGGGAAAAGCAGGTTTAATGACTCCTTGAAAAGCCCAGGGATTAGTTTGCTAGAGGCCTTCTAGGATTCAGAGTTCTAACTGTACCTTCAGGACCCTGGCATTCTCTCTCTCTCTCTCTCTCTCTCTCTCTCTCTCTTTTTCTCTCTCTCCCCCTCTCTTTCCCCAGCTCCTCCTACTGAGGGAGCTTTCACCAGCAGCTACATATTGTAGAAAAATGGGGGCACAGCTTTAACCCCTTTGCCCTCTCAAATTTAGCACAGGAAGAAAGAAAGGCTCTTTCCCAGAAGTTTTTGCTGGGTCTCACTCTGTCTCAGCTCTGCCTAGGCCATTTGCTTACCTTTTGCCCAGTCACTGTGCCCTGGAAAGTGGATGACACCCTGAGCATTGAGGCCTGGGCAGAGAGCTGATGCCTTTGGGCCTCAGGGACCTAGACTGAGTGGCTGGGCTCCATGACTCCCTAACTGCAGTTACAGGAAGTAGGGTGTGTGTGTGGACCCTGAATGGCCAAAAACCAAATATCTACCACTTTTGGCTCCAGAAAGAAAATGTAATGGATTGGTTTGGCATAAAAGGCCTGGACTTGAACCGTGAGGTTGTAGGGAAGTATGCTCAGTCTTGGATGCCCTGGGGACAATGTGAAAAGATCATTAGCAAACGAGGAGGAAAACTGGAGAGTCCTTTTTTCACAATTCTTGTGTCCTGTTACATAAACAATCCCCAGGATCCAAGGGATAAGAGGAAAGAAAAACTAATTTTTACTGAAATATTTTTTAAAAGGAAAAGAAGATGCAGAACACTGATTTTTTTTTTTTTTTTTGACCCAGCTTTGGCCTGAACATTGCGAGTGGATTAGGATAGATTGCCTTTCTTTATGAAAGGAGTAGTTCAAGCCCAGGGGAAGTTACTGAATTGGAGTCAATAATTTTTTCACAGCTGCTTACAACTGGATTATCTTAAGCAAGTCATTTCTGTGCAATGGAGAGGCTGGGCAAATGCCAGATGACTTTTTGCCTGGGCTTAATTGTTAGGCAAGAGACTTGGCTTAATCTTATTTTATTGTGTCTTATTTTAGTAGAGAAGAGAAAGAATGCTTCTAGCCACAGCCCATCCACGAGACCAAAGCTGCCCTACTCCAGGCCTATGGTGTTGGGACCAGAGGAAAGAGAAGACTCCAGCCACTGATGTGTGTTCACAATCCGGTGGGTCCTGTTGACCTCGCCACATGTGGAAAGGCAGAATGCCACTCAGACCAGATCAGCCAGACAATACCAGGAATGAATTGTTCTTACTGAGTACTAATTTCCATTGGAGTATTTTGCCTCTTTAGAGGAAAAGCAAAACACAAAACAGAATAAACAAGAAAATATTTAATTCAGATAGACGGCAGCTACCCCATTTCATTGCCCTCCCCCTCCCTGTTTTTATCCTAATGAATAATACTCTGTACTTTCCAAACTTAACATATCACTGGAAAAGCAATGCAAATTAAATTCAATCAGTGTAGCCCTTTTAGAGAGTGGGGGGTGGGTGATGGCTGGGTGTTGTGCTTTCTGCTGGCCTGTCTTGCAGAATAAGAGAGCAATGTGTGTCTAAAATACTTTGCAGTCCTTTGGCTTAAGGTGTGTGACAATGCAAAAATACCTTTGAAATGACGTTATGTGAGTCCTGTTTCCTTTTAGCCAACTATAGTGTTTCAGAATACTTCTTGTATCTCCTTCCTTCGCTGAAAGGACTGAGTGAGCATAGATCTTTAATTGATTAGATTTATACACTAAATCCTGGTTTTCTTTTCCTTGACTAGTGTTTAGAACTTTAGACGTGAATTTATGTCATTCAGCTCTGAGTCTGAGATGGCCCCTCTTACTTTCTTGTCTTCCACCTTTGCTGCTACCTTCAATATCAACCAACTACAGGAAGCTAAAGAAATGAAGGAAGGCTACCAACCCAGAAACTCAGGATGCAAAATCTTGATATCAACCTGGATAATTCATGTCAGATCCATCTTTCTCTCCCCTCATGAATGAATAAAACAAGAAGGCATAACCTTCCATCCCACCTGCTAATATTCAACTTCTTCCATCCTCAAATCCCTCTAACTCTGCCGTACACATAGCTCCACAAGTTCCTATTCCCACATCCATTAGGAGGATTTCAGAAGTACCTTTCTCCCAACTGCATCTTCTTGCCATCTGCCTTTTCCCACAGGGAATCCTTGATCTCTTTTACATTTCAAATGTGATCTCCTGTTTTTCTCAATTTAACTGAAACCTGGATTTCTGGCATAATGTGATCTTCTTCTCAACCTTCTCCAGTAGAGGTCGATGATTTTGCTCTTGGGCTGGGGAGAGGGGTGACCCTCCCACCCCTGGACTTTGCTAACTGCAGGCGACAGTTCTAGTACTTCCCAACACCCAGGTGTGGTGGCCTCTCTCCATCCCGCACTATCATCCTCCATCCTGTAGGGCACATTCCATCTTCCTCTGTGACTGCGCCATCTGCCCCCCCTATGTCATGCCGCCGCCACTGGCACTCACGTGTTCTTGTTAGTGACACTACAGCCCCTTGGTTTCTTGACCTCTTAGGCTTTAGGACAATAATCTTCATGATGCCTTCCTGGGTCACTGAGGTAACCTCACCTTCACCTTGGCCTTTACTGTCATTTCAAACCGCTTAACTAATGACTGAGGCCAGGGCCTGTCACATGCTAGGCAAGCAGTCCACCCCTGAGCTATGCCCTGGTCCCTTTTAAAATTTTGTTTTGAGACAAGGTCTTGCTAAGTCGCCCAGGCTAGCCTCAAGTTGTGTTCCTCTGCCTCAGTCTCCCTAGTAGCCAAGGTTACACGTAAGTTTCATGGTGCCAGGCTCGAACTGCTCTTTTCTAAGCCTTCATGGTAGCCATTCTCCAAAAATGGCTCTTAACAATTTTCCTGTCTTTCTACATTCATGCTGCCCCCTCCCCACACCCCAACAATTGTGATTTACTTCTCTTCCTCTAGAATCTGGGTTGGCCTTTTGACTGAGTAGGGGAGAGGTGACATCTGGGACTTTGGCATCCAGGCTCAGAGGCAGCACCTGCTTCCTTCTGTGGGAAATCAGACCTCAAATAAGAAGTCTGATGACTGCGAGACCTGCAGGCCATGAGGAGGTCCAGCCTAGCTAGGTGACAGGCCTTTGGCAGAGAGGCAGGAGCCTGCTGCTCTGGCCCTCCTGGGTGGGGCTTCAGGCCACCGTCCTACACTTTCCCCAACCCAAACTGCAGAAGTAAGAGAGATAATACAATTTTATTATTTGAACCCAGAGTGTGGGATGATTTGTTATAAATAACAAAACAATCCTAAATTGTGCAATTTCTCTCTAGCCACACTTAACATTCTACCGCTCTGCTTCTCTCACAATTTCGTCCTCACTGGACATTCCACAGCCAGTCTTTAGCGAGATCTTTGGGGATCTCAGCCCACCAGGCTGCTACGCTATCAACTCTGGATCCCTCTAACAGCTTCATGTCTCACATACCTCCTTTCTCTACAAAATGTACTTCCTTAAACTCTGCAATATTGCTGTGGTTCCTTTTTTATTTTCTTTTCCCTCTATACCTATACATTTCTTACAAATGTTATCTATGATTCCTGCCATTGTCTCCTTGTTATCTACTCTTCCTTTGTTTCAATGATTCAAAGGTGTTTACTGCTCACCTACTAAATACACTGTTTTAGGAATACAACATGAACAGTATTTCTGCCCAGCCTTTAGAAAGATTGCATTCCGAGGAGGGAGTCATGGAAAGACTGATGATAACAACAGAAAAATCACACTTAGGATATCAGGTGGTGATTCGTGCCTCAAAGAAAAAGCAGAGTAAGGCCAGAGAGGTAGAGGCTGGTTCTCTGCATGCTGATCTTGTCACTGCAGCTCAGTGTGAGTTGGCTTCCCGGGAAGTGCCTTCCAGGTGGAAAGCTGGGTCTCCTATTGAGCACTCCTCTTTTATTCAAATTATTTCAATGGTAACAGTTGCCAGTTGTTCAATGGCTGATGTTCATTCACATATTTGGTCCAGTTTTCAGGCTGTTTGTGGTAGGAGGGTCATTCTGGTTCCAGTTACTCACTAAGACAAGAGTAGAAGGCTCTGGTTTAAGTGTCAGAGGATGACACCGGTCACTGGTCTCACCCGTCACGCAATCTCTGACCTTGCTGCTCTACGTGAATTGCTTTCTTATTGCGTGTAGGCTCCAAATGCAGTGGACTCAGGCTTTACCCTTCCGGATAGTCCCCTTGCGTTTGAGTGTGTGTTGGGTGAATTAGAAACACGGTGGCAAATGACAATGCCTGGGAAGCACCTTTGCGGGGCACAGACAAAGCAACAGGTCAGCAGTCTCTTAAGGTGGTCGGCCATCCTGTCTCCTCAGGACGGAGACTGCTGAAACCAGGAAAGTGCTGGGCAAGTTGGGATGTTGGGTTACTCTGGCACTTCTGGGCCTCAGTACAGTTCTGGTCTTTGTGGAAATCCTAGCACCACCCTTGGCAGGCAGTGATTCAACATCTCTACCCTGCGAGGTCCCTAGCAGGGCTTCGGGGCTGAGTAACTCAGCACTTCTTCAACCCGGCTGTGAAGTATATGTGCTGGCCAGGTAGAAGACTCTACTGCAGCAAAGAAGGTGGCTCACTGGTGGGTTGGCAGAAATCAGACAGCTTTTTGAGTTTGAGTTCTCACTCTGCCACTTCCTATTTGTGTGAGCATTAATGGGTCACCTCACCTCTCAGAGATTTAAAGATGGGGGAGCATTTACAGTATATTTATTTCATAGACTGATATTGAAAGTTTAAAAGAAATTATGTACATGAAAGTATTTTGTATACTAAAAATACCATACAGATAATTTTCCTTATTATCGTATCTTGGTCTATTCAGGTTGCTATAACAAAATGCTTTAGACTGAGAAATTTATAAACAATAGAAATTTATCACTTACAGTTCTGGAGGCTGGGGAGTCCACAGTCAAGGTGTTGGCAGATGTAATGTGGGTGAGAGCTGGCTGCTCTCCTTACTTTAGGGTGCCTTATAGTGTGTTCTCACGTGGCGGAAGTGAAAGGGCCAAGGTAGTTCCCTTCCACTAACCTCACATAGGACAGAACAGCCCACATGACATAATCACTTCCAGAAGGCCCTACCTCTTAGTACTGTAATGTGGGGCATTAGGTCCCAACACATGTTGAGGAGATGTCAACATTTACACCATAACATGTTGCCTCTTGTACATACCTTGACTATTTGGAGAGGAAGGAGCTAGCTGAAGGGTAGAGCCATGGAGGAACTTGCTGTGACGAAGGCGGAGGAGTTAGGCTTAAACATGGGAGAGGCCACCATCTTCCCTAGACAGATGGAAAGAGAAGAAGAAGCAAAGTTTGGTCAAGAGCAGGGTTAAATGGGCTCATTATTAAACTTAACCACTTTTAACTTCTCAGGAAAGTAAAAAGTATTGTTGTTTGCTTGAAGTTAAATGGTAAGAGTGACACTAGGAGCTGAAGTTCCCTGAAAGCTGGAATAAACTTTTTTTGTTTTACTGACAAGTGTGGTAGTGGGGGCAGGCAGAGGAGGGACTAGGGTTGTTTGTGGGTGAATCAGAGATTTGTGTTCACAGAAAGCTGAGCAGGGGTACAGGGTCTGGGAGAAGATGTTACGAGTGAATAAAATTCCATTATTTTCCCTTCTTTTTCTCATTTCCTTATCTTTCTTCTTATTTTCCTTTAACTGACCGTAATACAAACAGCTTTAAAAACATTAGTCTTGGGGCTGGGGATTTAGCTCAGTGATTAGAGTGCTTGCCTTGCAAGCACAAGGGCCCGAGTTCAATCCCCGGCACCAAAAAAAAAAAAAAAAAAAAAAAAAAAATTAGTCTTATTACTTGTATTTATTGAATTCAATATTACTTTAAAAGCTCAGGGGTTGAATGCTTTGTTTTCTTTTCTCTTTCAAAGAAGAAAATATTAGTAAAAGTGTTTTCATTTCCGTGTGGCCAATAATTATTTTTTTAGTGGTTCCTTTATGACTCTTGTGGAGAAAGCAATCTCCTCACTCTAAGACTATTCCTATAATACTTAAATTATGTGGCATTAATGGTTTGTCTTCAATATTCATTTACTACATAGAGTGTCATTTTCAACTTTTATCTCCTGTGCAACTTTCTGGAGAGGCAAAAAAATCTCTCTTTTGAATATCTTGCCCTTGATGTCAAGGTCATAGGTTGGTCATTCCCTCCCAAAGATCACCTGCCTGTGGCTTGCCCTATAGCTATTGCTGTCCTGTGAAGAGGCAGATTTAGGCTCAGCAGCTGTGTAGCTTTCCTGCCCCAAATTCTAGTATGGTTTGAGTTGTTGTGCTTATTCTCATCAATAATGGATATCTTTAAAATATTGCTTTGGTCCTTATGCTGTAATTTAATTTGTCCTCATTCTCGTGACCATGCCCTCACTCTTTATTTATTATGAATACCTTCATACAAGCACCCTTTATTGCATGCTTCTGGAAATAATCAGGAGCGTACTCTACCTGTGCCCCACACCAAGTACATTGCTATTAATCCACTGCTATTTCTCTCTTTATTGAACCCTGAGCCAAGACATCGTTTCTGAAGTTGAGTTGTGTATTCACTATTTGGAGTTAATTTATGAGATACCCAACTAAGTTGTTCTCTTCCTACAGTGGTTTAGTTTTGCGTAGAGGTAAGGGAATGTTACACTAGTACAGGATGGTCCAAGACTTTCAAATGCTCTCTTTATCTTCTTTTCTGTGATTTTAAATAGTAAGTCAATAAGCCACTACCTGACATTATTATTCAATATGAAAATATGTATTCATTCATTTCGGTGTTTCTAATGGCCATAGATTTTACTGAGCTACTGGCATATTTATTTAATTTCATATTTATATAAGAAATATTTCAAGACATTAATTATAAGATTTTTGAAAGAT